>JARQOD010008436.1:0-35546 GCA_033576555.1 Oophaga sylvatica | reverse complement strand
AATGTGAATAATCTAATAGCACCGAACAACTCGTGCTGAGAATATATATATGCGTCTTTAGTGTCTATCACCGCCAAACTGTGCACATAATGCATAAGATAGAAATAAAATAAAAGAGACACAGGTGCAAGAAAACAAGCGCTACTGGAAGCCTGGGGGGTGCTGGCAGCCTGTCAGCCAAAGAGAACGCGCCCCGACGCGCGTTTCGGTATAAATAACCTTCGCTTGGAAACCCGCTGTGTACCTTGGATACCAGCTCCCTGCATCAGGGCGCTGGTATCCAAGGTACACAGCGGGTTTCTAGGCACAGCCCCGCGCCTGGAAACCCGCTGTGTACCTTGGTTACCAGCGGATCGCTGGTCTCCCGCCTGTCACACGCAGCGATGTGTGCCTGTCAGCGGGAAACCCGCGATAAAAAAAAAGGTCCTGACATTTCAGCGACGATCAGCGATACCCGGCAGGGGGGCTGATCGTCGCTGAATGTCACACACAGCGATATCGCTGGTGAGCTCGCTGCTGCGTCACAAAACTAGTGACTCAGCAGCGATCTCGGTAGCGATATCGCTATGTGAGATGGGCCCTTAAGTGGAAAGCTTAATTGATTGCTTTCCACTTTCACTTCAGGTCAGCCAGGGACACAATCAGTGACGTCAGAGGGAACTGATTAACAAAAATATGGGGTTCCTTCGAAAAAAAAAATGGCGTGGGGTCCCCCCTATTTTTGTTAACCAGCCAGATGAAGCAGACCGCTGAGGCCTGGATTTTCAGGCTGTTAAGGAGCCAAGATCCATGGACCTTGCCAGCCTGATAATACCAGGCCAACAGCAGTCTGCATATCTTGGCTGATTAACAAAAATAGGGGATCCCCTCGAAAAAAATTGGCGTGGGGTCCCCCCTATTTTTGTTAACCAGCCAGATGAAGCAGACCGCTGAGGCCTGGATTTTCAGGCTGTTAAGGAGCCAAGATCCATGGACCTTGCCAGCCTGATAATACCAGGCCACAGCAGTCTGCAAATCTTGGCTGATTAACAAAAATAGGGGATCCCCTCGAAAAAAATTGGCGTGGGGTCCCCCTATTTTTGTTAACCAGCCAGATGAAGCAGACCGCTGAGGCCTGGATTTTCAGGCTGTTAAGGAGCCAAGATCCATGGACCTTGCCAGCCTGATAATACCAGGCCACAGCAGTCTGCATATCTTGGCTGATTAACAAAAATAGGGGATCCCCTCGAAAAAAATTGGCGTGGGGTCCCCCCTATTTTTGTAACCAGCCAGATGAAGCAGACCGCTGAGGCCTGGTTTTTCAGGCTGGTAAGGATCCAATATCCATGGACCTTGCCAGCCTGATAATACCAGGCCACAGCAGTCTGCTTAGCTTGGCTGGTTAACAAAAATAGGGGATCCCTCGAAAAAAAAAAACGGCGTGGGGATCCCCCCTATTTTTGTTAACCAGCCAAGTAAAATGCAGACTGCTGCGGCCTGGTATTAAAAGACTGTCAAGTCCCAGGATTTTGGCCCTCAACAGCCTGATAATACCAGGCTACAGCAGCCCCACATTTGGCGCATCAAAAGATGTGCCAATTGTGGCACTTTACCCGGCTCTTCCCACTTGCCCTGTAGCGGTGGCAAGCGGGGTAATAAGGGGTTAATGTCACCGTTGATTGCACGGTGACAATAAGCCCGGTTAATAATGGAGAGGCGTCAATTGAGACACCGATCCATTATTAATCCCAAAGTTTTTAAATGTTTAAAAAAAGACAAAGCAAGAAAAAAGTCTTTTAATGAAATAAAAGAGACAACAACAGTTTTCATTAATTTTATTATACTCTATTCCTGCGACGCCATCGATCTCCTGTAAAAAAAGAAAAAAAAACAAACCAACAGTATACACCTGTCCGACGCAGTCCATAACGACAGTCCCACGACGATCCAGCTCTGCTACATCGCAATGACAGGCAGAGCCTGTCATCGCGACGCAGCACAGCTGATTACCTGCTTCCCCGGCGGTGACGTCATCGGACTGACTGCTTTACGGCCGGGATTACCCAGCAGTCACTGCAGTTATCGCGAGAAACTGCATGTGACCGCCGGGGGAAAGAAGATTTCGGCCATGAAGCAGTCCAGCCCGTGACCGCTGGAGATCTTCTGCCAGGTAAGTGCCGCTGACTCCTGACAGACCCGACCGACGGACACTGACAGTGACAGTGACAATCCCAATTCCGGTATCCGATAGACGAAAATATCGGAACTCGGAATCGGAATTCCGATACAGCCAATATCGACCGATACCCGATATTTGCAGTATCGGAATGCTCAACCCTAGTTATAAATTAATAATATTAATATATAGGTACATAGGTATTTATGGTCAAAAACAGACCACTTGCATAGTTATATGATTAAATCTTGAAGAAATCATGTATATCATATGACTATATTGATCACATATGACTATATTAATTGCAGTGACCGCGTACATGATTTGTTGGTTGTAGATAGAGTGTAACATAGAGATACATTTCTTACCCTATATGCGTGTGGAGTGAGAGAAATAGGAAAAGGCTGTGCCAATCTGTGGAGGATTAATAGAATCACTCAGTACGGTGCACAATATATATATTGCCCAGCAAAGAGAAACAGAATCACTAATATTAGTCCACTGTGCCCGTAGAGAAATATCTTACCGATAGTAGATAGAAGGCAGGAGAAAGCGCTGTGGATTATGCTGAAATTGCTAGAGAATGGCGCTGGCCTCAGGGGTGGCACGGTGTGTGTCTCTTACTTAACGGCGTAGTGCCGGAAGTGAAGTGTACTTGTGACGCCGTACTGTGGGCGCTGAGTGATGCTCACAGAATGTCCGTAGACCGGAAATTGTGTAACCTAGGGGCGTGTCTAAGCCAGGAAGCCTTATGGAACGCAATTGGAACGCAAACAGGAAGAAAATCGACATAGTGGGTGGATTCTCTTTCTTATTCAGTGCAGGTGATGCGGCGCTGGAACGTAAGCAAGGTAAGTATAGAAGTGATGTGCTCAATAGTTTGCCTAAAGGGAAACAGAAATAAAGTGTTATATTCCAAATAATTTAAAAAGATCAAAATATCTAATTACAATAAGTGATTGCAATAAGTAAATAAGATTGCGGACATAATATGGATAATTAATAGAAGTCATAGATCAAAATACATAAATATACTGGCACATATAGTCCATTTGAGAGATCATAATATAGCGCATTGATTGCTGGAAAGAATAACATATTCAAGGAGATCCCACATAATGTTAAATATAACGCACCATATACATCTGTTTTTGACCATAAATACCTATGTACCTATATATTAATATTTATTAATTTATAACTATAAGGTTACTCTAGATTCCTTTGCTTTCTAGCCATTTGTATTCAACCTAATCTTTATGGTTATTCATTATATCGAATATACTAGAGACAAACATATGGCATCTTTCACTAAAGCCTTATATATAAAAAAAATCTCCTTTTTGTTTTTTTCTTTAATTGTGGTTCTATTTATTTTTTTATGTTTTTTCTATGCGTTTTCTTGTGTTTTTATTTTTTATTTATATTTTTAACTTGAATTGTAACAATGTTTGACTTGTCTTACATGACATATTAATTGTACAATCTTGTGCTACTTTTTCTTTTGTTCTACAGTCTGAAGAAGGTCTATAGTTGACCGAAACGTTATACATATTGTTGGAGTATGAAAAATAAAATACTATTTTCTGCAAAAATATACTTTTCTTGAGTGCCGGATTTTTTCCTTATTTATTAATCTGGGACTGGCATCCCACATCCGGGCACCACATATTATTAAGGAGTGACGTGCATATCATTATTACATTGTTGCCTTTGACACGGGCACCCTTAAATATAGTCAATAGACTTTGTGATCTTCTACTTCCAGATTTCATTTTTTATGATATCATTTTTTTCATTATATTTTTTTCTGGTATTTTTTTGTTTTTCTTATCTTTATTTGTTTTTTGTGCTATTACCGGAGATGACTACAGTCGGCTTCTCATACAATGATACCCAAGTAGCTGCCATTGTAGCACAAGTCACCACCTCTAGTGATTTTTACAAATTTCGGGCAGTGAATACAAATCACGAGATCTAGAACGTGAATCTAGACATCTAATTGGACTGGAACTACATAGCACTACGATTGCTAAGTACATCAAGACACAGAGGATTCCAAGGGGTTTACGGGTATCCCTCAGACCTACACTGTTCCAAGATAACTCTGAATTCTGTCAGAAATTTGAATCAATTCTCAATAAATGCTCTTTAGATTTGATGACACTTACTTTGGAGAATCTCAATAAGGAAAATTATAATCTGTCAAGAGAAGGTTACCAACATTGAAACACAACTGAAGGATTCCTTATCCAAGGAGGATTTTGAAGACATTCAAACCCGCACCAAAGACAATTTAGTTTCCTTTAGAAAAGAAACTGAGAAAGAAAGAGACAGAAATTTATGAGGGATACTCAGGACTACCTACAGAAAAGAGTTTATAAATGGCAAGGCTCCTCCTCCTCTCGTCCATATCATCGATATTACAGAAATGCAAATGGCACATCAGGATCCAGTTCGGACAGCGAACGCACCGACTTCAATCGTCCGCACTCTTCTTTTTAAGTCCCAGAAGACAACAAACAAGAAGAGGACGAGGCGGGGGGGCCAATGTCGTAGATTCAAACCGCCAGGGGATTCAAACGAGATCCCAGGTAACAACTTAGTAGTGAATATCTCATCTAAATGCTTGAATGTTTCTGAGTTACGGCTGTTACAAAAAGGTTTATCGTTTTGCCCATCGTTATAGATTTAATACGTTCCAACTAGATCTAGACTTGCAAAGGTTCTATAGGAACCTTAGATTGAAGGCACATTTCAATAATACACCATCGTTGCCTGTTTCCAATACACAGCCCACACCACTCAATTTAACGGATTAGGACTGAAGTTGCGGAGTTCCTTTACACCACCCAAGAGCAGTCATCCAGTAGAAACTTTTATCTCCCTTATTAATAGGGAGGTTACTAATTACTCTAAGGAGATATTAAGGGGGAGAACTTCATTATCGTCCAAATCTAAACCAGGACGAACAAGGAGCTCTCAAAACATTAATGCAGGACAAAGACATTATAATTAAACCAGCAGAAAAAGGTGGTGCCACGGTCATTATGGACCGTTCCTATTATATAGAGGAAATCAAATCACAGTTAGCTAAACCAACAGGTATACAAACAACTTTCAACTAATCCCACCTCAGAATTAAAAATTAAAATACTGGAGGTACTTAACAGGGCTCTAGACACAGATATCATTGACAAGAAAACGTATGATTTTCTCATTAAAACAGATCCACTCATACCGGTTTTTTATACCTACCCAAGATCCATAAGAGACTGGATAGACCACCAGGTCGACCTATAGTTGCATCTACGGATTCTATCTTGTCCCCCTTGTCCATCCTATTGGAGAAAGTTTTGACCCTCTCATTAAGAACACTCCATCCTTCCTTCTGGATATACTTCTTTTGTTAAATTAATTAAGGACATTAGTACTATACCGAGTGGTACAATTCTTGTCACTATGGATGTCAATAATTTATACAATCCATTCAACATGATAAAGGTATCACAGCAACCAAGAGACTACTACAAACAGTCCACATTTTCCAATTCGGTGATTTCTTTCCATTAGAATTACTCCAGTTAGTGCTTACTAAGAATATTTTCATGTTTGAGAACAATTTTTTCCTCCAAACACAGGGCACTGCAATGGGGTCTAATATGGCTCCCCCCTATGCGAATGGTTTCATGGCTTTCTTTGAATCTGATTATATTTACTCAAATCTACTGTACCAAGAACATTGTATTTTATGGCGTCGATACATAGACGACATTTTCTGTCTATGGCAAGGATCTATAGAAAGCTTGATTGAGTTTCTCCCCACATTAACTCTATATGGCCAGAACTGACGTTCACATTAGAACATAATACAAGAGAGATTAACTTTTTGGACACTAAGATATTACTTGGAGAACACGGAGAATTGTCACTCGACTTGTTTGTAAAAACAAACAGATCGGAATAGTCTTTTACATTTCCAAAGTTGCCACCCTATAGCAGTCAAGAAATCAGTACCATCTCCCAGTTTGAAAGGGTCCGTCGAATTGTCAGTGATCCACAACAATTAAATGTACGTTTGGGTGAGATGAAAACAAAATTTAAAGAAAGGGGTTACCCAGATTCTTTCTTAGCCAATTCTAGGCCAGATTCTGTCACCAGAACAACATTAACATCCTCCCTAGAATTCATTTCGTACATACATACCATCCGTTCATGTATAGATTGCATAGAAAAATAAGGAAACACTGGCACGTCCTTCGTGACAGCTTCCTGATATTCCGTAATTCCAGGTTCCATTCATGCCCTGTTTCAGGAGACCACAAATCTACGCAACCAACTCATTAGGGCTGATATAGGCTCCGTTAAAACTACTTCTAGACAAACATTTTTACGTACAGGAAGAACCGGAACGTTTCCATGCCTCCCTTGCGCTCAATGTGCAAACGTACTAAAAGGATCTTATTTTACACACCCATAACGGGCGTAAACATTCCATTAAGGGTTTCTACACTTGCAATACCACCTCAGTGGTATATGCAATTAATGTCCATGTGGCAAAATGTACATTGGGGAAACCACGCAGGCCATAAAGAAAGAATTTCCCATCATAAGTCTGACATAAGATGTAAAAAGAATCATCTTCCTATCCCATACCATTTCAATTCAAATGGTCATTCAATAGCACAACTTCGGTTTTTAGTATTGGAACAGGTACACATTAATAGAAGAGGCGGCAACTTGATAAGAACACTATGTCACAGAGAGGCATACTGGATCCACACCTTACAGACCCTAGAACCAAAGGGTCTCAATAGGGAATACGACACTATGAGTATATTATAAAGCATTATATAATATAATTTCAGATTTCTCAGACTACCAATATTAGTATTCCCTATATGTTTTATATATTATATACATGTATAACACACATGTATATGGTGCGTTATATTTAACATTATGTGGGATCTGCTTGAATGTTATTCTTTCCAGCAATCAATGCCGCTATATTATGATCTCTCAAATGGACTCTATGTGCCAGTATATTTATGTATTTTGATCTATGACTTCTATTAATTATCCATATTATGTCCGCAATCTTATTTACTTATTGCAATCACTTATTGTAATTAGATATTTTGATCTTTTTAAATTATTTGGAATATAACACTTTATTTCTGTTTCCCTTTAGGCAAACTATTGAGCACATCACTTCTATACTTACCTTGCTTACGTTCCAGCGCCGCGTCACTGCACTGAATAAGAAAGAGAATCCACCCACTATGTCGATTTTCTTCCTGTTTGCGTTCCAATTGCGTTCCATAAGGCTTCCTGGCTTAGACACGCCCCTAGGTTACACAATTTCCGGTCTACGGACATTCTGTGAGCATCACTCAGCGCCACAGTACGGCGTCACAGTACACTTCACTTCCGGCACTACGCCGTTAAGTAAGAGACACACACGTGCACCCCTGAGGCCAGCGCCATTCTCTAGCAATTTCGCATAATCCACAGCGCTTTCTCCTGCCTTCTATCTACTATCGGTAAGATATTTCTCTACGGGGCACAGTGGACTAATATTAGTGATTCTGTTTCTCTTGCTGGGCAATATATATATTGTGCACCGTACTGAGTGATTTATTAATCCTCCACAGATTGGCACAGCCTTTTCCTATTTCTCTCACTCCACGCATATAGGGTAAGAAATGTATCTCTATGTTACACTCTATCTACAACAACAAATCATGTACGCGGTCACTGCAATTAATATAGTCATATGTGATCAATATAGTCATATGATATACATGATTTCATCAAGATTTAATCATATAACTATGCAAGTGGTCTGTTTTTGACCATAAATACCTATGTACCTATATATTAATATTTATTAATTTATAACTATAAGGTTACTCTAGATTCCTTTGCTTTCTAGCCATTTGTATTCAACCTAATCTTATGGTTATTCATTATATCGATTATACTAGAGTAGTGTTGAGCATTCCGATACCGCAAGTATCGGGTATCGGCCGATATTCGCGTTATCGGAATTCCGATACTTAATTCCGATACTTTTTCAATATCGTATACCGGAATCGGAAGTTCCCATATTCTTTGAGAGGCAATGTGATGTTAGTCAGCCAATGATGAATCTTATGAAGTGTGGGCACATCCTGTAATGCTGCGGTCATTTTAAAACTAATGGCATGGCTGTGATTGGCTGCTGAAATGATGTCAGAATGCACTATAAAAGGCGCCGCAGCATTTTAGCGTCACTGTGCTGTGAACTCAGTTAGGGACAGAACGCTACTCTGCTCACTCTGAGGGACAGTTAGATATTGCTATTTTGTGTACTACTGTGCTTGAGGCAGGCTAGTTTACCAACCGCTGTGTAAAGCTTCATTTTGCCAGTGTTGTTTTAACAGCTCTGTGCAAGGTGTGTGTGTGACAGTGCAGGTGACGCTGCAGTTTGCTCTGCATCCACCGCTGTTTGTAGGCATCTGCACGTGTCACTGACTCTTTTTTTTTTTAATTTTATTTTGTGGAATTGGTGCAGCTCCATTATATTAGAAAAAAATCAAATCTATTAGTGTGACGTGCTTCCATCCGTATACAATACATTGGTTGCAAACACTATAGAAGTACACAAAGGAGCCTTTCACAGCTACTGAACAGTTGTCTGCAGGGTTTACTGTAGTCTGTGAGCTTTTAATTTTGTGAGTGCAGATTACGCTCCAGTTAGTTCTTCAACCACTGCCGGTTGTAGTCTGCTGAGCGTGTGTCACTGCCTCATCCTTACATTTTTCTCTAATTGGTGCTGCTCCATTTTAGTGGAAAAAAATCTAATCTATTAGTGTGACGCGCTTCCATCCGTATACAATACATTGGTTGCAAACACTATAGAAGTACACAAAGGGGCCTTTAACAGCTACTGAACAGTTGTGTTTCAGTGTTCACTGTAGTCTGTGAGCTTTTCATTTTTGTGAGTGCAGATTACGCTCCAGTTTGTTCTTCAACCACTGCCGGTTGTAGTTGCTGAGCGTGTGTCACTGCCTCATCCTTCACATTTTTCTCTAATTGGTGCTGCTCCATTTTAGTGGAAAAAAATTAATCTATTAGTGTGACGCGCTTCCATCCCTATACAATACATTGGTTGCAAACACTATAGAAGTACACAAAGGGGCCTTTAACAGCTACTGAACAGTTGTGTTTCAGTGTTCATTGTAGTCTGTGAGCTTTTCATTTTGTGAGTGCAGATTACGCTCCAGTTAGTTCTTCAACCACTGCCGGTTGTAGTCTGCTGAGCGTGTGTCACTGCCTCATCCTTCACATTTTTCTCTAATTGGTGCTGCTCCATTTTAGTGGAAAAAAATCTAATCTATTAGTGTGACGCGCTTCCATTCGTATACAATACATTGGTTGCAAACACTATAGAAGTACACAAAGGGGCCTTTAACAGCTACGAACAGTTGTGTTTCAGTGTTCACTGTAGTCTGTGAGCTTTTCATTTTGTGAGTGCAGATTACGCTCCAGTTTGTTCTTCAACCACTGCGGTTGTAGTCTGCTGAGCGTGTGTCACTGCCTCATCCTTAACATTTTTCTCTAATTGGTGCTGCTCCATTTTAGTGGAAAAAAATCTAATCTATTAGTGTGACGCGCTTCCATTCATATACAATACATTGGTTGCAAACACTATAGAAGTACACAAAGGGGCCTTTAACAGCTCTGAACAGTTGTGTTTCGTGTTCACTGTAGTCTGTGAGCTTTTCATTTTGTGAGTGCAGATTACGCTCCAGTTTGTTCTTCAACCACTGCCGGTTGTAGTCTGCTGAGCGTGTGTCACTGCCTCATCCTTCACATTTTTCTATAATTGGTGTGCTCCATTTTAGTGGAAAAAAATCTAATCTATTAGTGTGACGCGCTTCCATCCGTATACAATACATTGGTTGCAAACACTATAGAAGTACACAAAGGGGCCTTTCACAGATATGAACAGTTGTCTGCAGGGTTCACTGTAGTCTGTGAGGAATAACCACACTTAGGCCTTATAACTTTTCGACTTTCTTTATCAATCTACCAAGATGAAGAAGTCAGTGAGTAAGGCACGTGGTCGTGGTCGAGGCCGTGGATTTGCAGCAGGGAGAGGACGTGGGGATTCTGTGGCTGCTGCCGCACCCAGTGACACAGCATCCACCAGTTTTCCCCTTGAGCGTTCCTTTATGCGCACTTTTGTAGGAGCTCAGCGTACCCCCCTGCTGCGTGAAGAACAAATTGAAGCCGTTGTTGGTTGGATGGCAGCCAATGCATCGACTTCATAGCTTCCACCTCCTCTCAGGACCACAGCACTGTTGAACAACCATCAGTCTCTTCACCGCCTGCCAAATTGCCCAGGCAGTCAGAGAGCTCTGTACAGGAGCCAGCTGAGTCTCTGCTTCTGTTCTCAGAATTGTTGGCTTGCAAACAGGGGCCCAGCCAAGCAGCATTCTGGAATGTGAAGAAGAGGCAGTATGCAGTGATGGCAACAGCTGTGTCTCTCTGAATCTGAAGAGGCGGGTGAGCCAGTGCCGATGGTCAGCACACCGCAGAACGCATCTGATGATGATGAGACTCAGTTGCCAGTTTCTGTTGAGCATGGTGTGGCCCAGCCACCCAACAACAGCAGGTGTTGGAAGAGGGTAGTGGTGGAGATGATGAGGTCCAAGACCCAACATGGCGTGAGGAACAGGAAGGTGGTGGGAGCAGCTCTGAGGAAGAGATTGCCCCAACGGTCCAAACAGTAGGGAGAGGTAGGCTGCAGACATCGCTTGCCTGTAGCCTCCAGTTTGGCACCCGTTCGGAGCAGTTCTCTTCCAACAGCCAAACCGGGCGCTCCCAGGACTTGCTCTGCATGGTCCTTTTTTGATACAGTTGCAGATGATATTTGCTATGTCAAATGCAAGCTGTGTAATCAAAAAATTAAAAGAGGTAAAAGTGTCAGTAACCTTATACAACAAATATGTGGAAACATGTGCGGTCAAAGCACTTTGTTGAGTTACAAAGACACACTGGAGATGTAGGCCAACTACATCTTCAGCTCGTGTTGGAGCCTCTTCCTCCAGTTCACACACAGCTGGTTCGGCTTCCTCAAAGGATCGCCATGGAAGGTCCTCTGTCACTGTTGTCCAGAGACACAGTGTTATTCCACCCACAGCTGCAAGTTCCCTGTCATCCTCACACACCCAGGCCACAAAACAGCCATCGGTAGCACAGGCATGGGATAAAAAGACGGCCATACTCGGCAAACCATCCACGAGCACAGGCTCTGAATGCTGGCATTGCAAAACTCCTGTCCCTTGAAATGCTGTCATTCAGGCTGGTGGAGACTGACAGTTTCCGTGAATTAATGGCATTGGCAGTCCCACAATACAATGTGCCCAGCCGATTTTATTTCAGCAGGCAAGCCGTCCCTGGTCTGCAAAAGCATGTTGAGGCAAAAAAATTAAACATGCGCTACTAAACGCCGTCAGTAGCAAGGTCCACCTGACCACCGATGCGTGGACCAGTACCCATGGCCAGGGACGATACCTTTCACTCACTGCCCATTGGGTGAATGTTGTGGAGCCGGGTACAGATCTTGCGAGTGGCGCTGTACGTGTTCTGCCAACTCCAAGGATTGCCGGAATCAAGTCTGTCCACATTGACTCCTCCTCCTACTCCAGTTCCTCAGAATCATCGCTGCAGGAGCCGTCACGGTCTACCTCCACATGGACCCGTGGACGCTTACCTGATGCGACGATAGAGCACAGCCGTGGCCAAACGGCAACAGGCCGTTCTGAAATTAATTCCCATGGGGAATCGAAGCCACACAGCGCAGGAGGTCTGGAATGCCATCAAGCAGGAGAGCGACGTGTGGTTTTTGCCAGCGAATTCTCCAGCCAGGCTTGGTAGGTGTGACAAATGGCCGAAATCTGGTGGCCAGCTCTGGGCCTTGGCAACCTCATCACTACCATGTCTGGCACATGTGTCAACTTGGTGTGCAGAGTTTTTTGAGGGACTATCCCGGGTCTTGATGCACTGCTGCACAAAGGGCCGCCTAGAGTGCGCTCACTTGCGAGTTCCAGCATGGCCAGATCGCGCATTGCAGCTCTGCAACGCAGATTGCGCCTTCTGAACATCGCTACATATGTGACGTATCCACCAGGTGGAATTCAACGTTACATATGTTGGAGCAGTTGTGTGAGCAGCAGCCAGCAGTTATGGAGTATCAGCTGCATCAGGCGCAATCAACACGCAATTTGCGCTGTCCACACTTCACCATTAATGAGTGGGCCATTATGAAGGACATGGGCCAGTTTTGCGTGCGTTTGATGAGTCAACGCGGATGGCGAGTGCAGATGATGCACTAGTCAGCCTGATGTCCCCCCTTTTCTGCCTGCTTCAAAAAACACTGCAAGCAATAAGGGATGAGGTTTTGGAAGAGGTGGAGGATGAGGAGTCAAAAAATTCCATCACCTTCTGGAAAGTCAGCGCAACGTGGTTCCTCACAAAGGGCTGGGCAGGGCTCCTTTGTGAGGAGGAGAGGAGGAGGAGTCAATGGAGGAGGAAGACATCGCTCCAGAGGGAGGTACACAACGCTCTAGTCAGTATGTAGAGCGAGGGTGGGGGTGATGCAGAGCAGGCAGAGATAACGCCTCTTGCAGAGGACAGCGTTTCTTTGCCAGTTGGGAGTCTGCAGCACATGGTTGATTTCATGCTGCAGTGCCTAAAGAAACGACCGCCGCATCGCCCACATTCTCACGACGTCTGATTATTGGGTGTACACCCCCCTAGACCCTCGCTACCGGGACAACGTCAAAAGCCTCATCACACCGTTGAACCGGGAGCGTAAAATGCGGGAGTACCAAGACACACTGGTGCAATCCCTAATGTTCTACCTTACTGCGAGAGCACTGCTGCGCTACTGCTTTACAAAGCAGCTCTGTGCGTCGAGGCAGTGTAGAGAGCTCTGCAACAAGAGGGAGCACACGCAGTGCCTCTGCACAGGGAAAAGACCAGTATGTTAAAAATGTGGCAAAGTTTTGTGGCAGCGCCACAAATGTCTACACCATCCGAGAGGGCTCCAGTCAGGGGAGGCAACGTATCCGTCAGATGGTGACAGACTACTTGGCTTTTGCCTCTCAGTGTACTCCAGATGGCTCTTCCCCATTCAAGTTTTGGGTCTCTAAGCTGGATCATGGCCAGAGCTTAGCCAGTATGCATTGGAGGTGCTGGCTTGCCCTGCTGCCAGTGTATTATCGGAGCGCGTCTTTAGTGCTGCAGGTGGTGTACTAACAGACCGTCGCATGCGACTATCCTCCGATAATGTAGACCCGGCTTACTTTCTGAAAATGAACAAGGCATGGATCTCGGCAGAATTTGTCTGTCCGTTTTCGATTAAATAATGGTTCGCAAACGTTATCCATGTCTCCTGTTATGTTCATCTTTCTACCACCTGAACTCTACTCCCTGGGCTCCAACACTGCCAGTTGCTGCTCGAAGTGTCGTGTCCACAGAACAAAACACAAGCTCTACTGTTAGTGGGGTTCAGTAACGCCAGCTGTTCCCCTGCTGTGTGAACGCAGCAAAGAAGTCTCCTGTTCCCGACACATGACAGAAAAAACACATGACCAACATGCTCCAAATAGGGAGAGCCGTCACCCTGCTTGTTATGCTGAAAACATGAAATTGTGAAGTTTTGCACGCCTAGAATGATACATTTTTATGAAAATTGGACAATAATAATTTGTCATCACAGCGCATATCTGCACATTCTATAGAAATGGTAACAAAAAATAAACATAGTCTACTCTTCACATTTTGAATTAATGCATAAAAGTACATTTCAGACTTATGAATAATGCTTTTTAAGGATCTTTATCTGTACCTGTAGATAATGCAGTCAATGGATGTACGAATCATTAAAATCCTCATCATCATCATCACGAGTTTTATTTATTTGACAGACATTAAAAACACATACTGATGCCAACTGTAACTTCAAACACCATATTATGAAATGGCCAGCATGTAAACATGGTAATAATGTCCAATAATAAATTATTACATCTAGAAAGTGCATCATGCATACTGACAATAGGTAGTTATACCTGCAAGTGCTGTTGAAACAACCACAGAGATATAAATTAATACTGGTATATAGGTATCACAGTGCATAGTTACTCATGGACAATGTTGATGTAATACGGTATCTCAAATTAAGTCAGCGTCAAACATTAGGCTTGTTAGTCTTGTACATTGTTAAAGAGGGAACGTAATTTTTTTGTTTGTATAGGTGGAGTATTACACATAAATTATTATGCTGTATTTTTTTTTGCGTCCCTAGTGCGCAATAACGCAGCTAACCTCACATTTGATAGTCAGCTAATTGCCACACGCTAACCCTACCTACGCGTGACAGTAGGAAGGTAGTGTTGACGGATAAAGTTTTGCGCAACAGACATTCTTTTACCCTCTTCAACACTTACAAGCAAAAAATGCATGATTTCAGCCGCAGACTTTATTGACTTACAGTATACATCGGCATTACCATTCAGAGGCTGTCCACTGTCTGATACAGACATGAATACCTTTGCTATCCGTAGTGCTTTGTTTCACCTACACTTGCAGGCACACACTTAATTGTGAAAACAATGCCTAATGTTTTTTTAAATGGTTATTTTTTATCGACATTATTGTGTCTCAATCACATTGATGAGTCCATGCTGGAATGTCATACATGCTATAGAAAGTTACGATTTTATGAACTTAAATAATTGAAAGTCTGTGACTGTCACTTAAAATTTGCGATGATGTGATGAGTGACTATTACAAAATCCATTGTCTTCCACTATGTTATGGTTTAACATAGCGTTCCTTAAGCAATATTCATAAAAAAAAAAATGGACTTTTATTCTTAAATTTACAACACTTATTTTTGTTACCAATTTTTTGGGTGTTGTGTTGTTCCATTTATTTTTGGCATGTGCATATATGCGTTTATATTTGTATTTTCTTTATTTTTCCTTCTTGAAATTAGAAAACATGTGTATCTTTGTACCTGTTAGCCAGTAGATAGAAAAATATTTAGACTTCAGAGTCAGCAGTGGTTGATACCTTTTAATGGAATAACTGAAAAGATGGAAACAAATTGCAGCTTTCAAGGAAATCACGTCTCTTCAAGGGAAAGACTAAATAAAAAAATTAAGCATCCCCATTGTAAGGTTTGTATATCTGTTTCGAAATAGTTTGTTCGGGCCATTTTGCTTTTTTTTGTGCAGCTATCTTGCCCTCAGTTAAATGGAGTTTTCCGCTTGATGTCCCGCCCTGATTCTTCCGTTTGTTCTTAAAAAGCCACACCTGAAAATCAGTGCTTCAGAATTTGGCCTGCAGTGAACCTGTGTTCTGACTCCGAAGCCTTTGGCTTTGTACTCCAGCCATTTCTATGAGAAACTCTGGAGCTCTTGTGGACTTGAACTCTGCTCTTGAAAGCCTCACGGTTGCATGGACTTGCGGTAACAAGAAGAGATCTGAATTGTGTGGGAGTATTGATGAACTTAGATTACTTTGGCTGCTGTGTCTCCTGTTTTGTGTTTGCAACCTGTTGTTTATTTTTGCCAATTTGTATGAAGCAATCAAGACTTTCTTTTTAACTGTGTCCAAGTATTTTTCATGCACCCAAGACAAGAGCTATTGAACTGTTTTCACATAATTACAAGATTTTGAACCCAAACGTTAGTTTTGCTGGGCGGAAAAAGGCTTGTCTGCTGTATGTGGTTCGGATGTCCGGTTGTCTTTCTGTGATAACAGTGGGTGATTCTCAAACCTTCCAGATGTTGGTTGAAAGCTTTTTGTGATGATAGTGGTTTGACTTCTCAAACCTTTCCCGGGGTGGCTTTTCCCTTAAAGTTTTTTCTTTCTTCTTTCCAAAGGGAAAAACACTATTGTTTTTTTTTCCTCCCTTTTTTTCCGTATCCTGTCTTAAAAGATCGGAAAAGGAGGCCCGAAAAAAGGAACTTTGTGGAGGACTGATAATACCTTTTGGATTTAAAAAAATTTAAAAAAACCCCCCGTCTTAAAATCTTCAGGATAAATAATAAAAATTTGAAGGGTTGGGACAGACTCTCAGGTTTTGCGCCCCAGGATTGGGTTTGGAGGGGCAAGTCCGGCTCCTGCCACCCCCCGAGTTCTGGGATTCCCAAAGTTGCCCCCTTTTCGTTTTGGTGGTGAACGTGAAAAATTCGGGGATTTTTTAATCAATGTAACTTTTTTTTTCTGCACATTTTTCCCAATTTCCACTAACGATAAAAGGGCCTAAAATTTATTTTTCTTCCCAAAAAGGCTTTGATAGGGGGCAACCCTTGATTGAGATGAGGATGATTTTTTTAATCACCTTGGCTTTTTTCAGGCTGGGGAGGGTTTGATGCCCAAAAACGAGGTGCAAAGCTAAAGCAGCCGTTAGCTTTGCGCCAAGGAAACACTCAGTAGCTGAATATGCCTTTGGGGTTTCAGGAGATGGGCCCTTAACCCCCGGGACAATTCCCCAAAAAAAACTTTTTTTCGAAAGGGGTTTCCCAAAAATTAGGATGAATTGTGTGCCACCCCCCCACTGCGTTAGGTGATTTTTTAACTATGCATCCTATTATACTCGTTTAATGAACCAGGCAAGAGAGTGGTTGGAGCAATGACTAACCTTTTCCACCTTCCTTCCGCTAAGGAAATTTAATGGTTTTCCCCGGGAACCTGAACCTGAACCCATGCGGTAACTCTTTATCACGGGTTAGTGATGCACGCAAGGAACATCTTTTAAGGAGAACTATTTTTTTTACTGGGGAAAAGTAGGGCATTTATTTTAAAACTGTCCCACCGTTTCGCAAGATACTGGGGGCACTCATTCTTGGAGTGTTGCGAGGGGGGGATTGTCGGCCGAGCCCGGCTCCGGATGCTGCCGCAACGTTTGTTTCGGATTAAAAACTCCTTACCTCTGGGCGGGGTGTGTAAATGCGCTATCTTTCAAGTTTCCTCGGGGTTTTTTTTTCCAGTGAGTTGTAAGAAAAACAATTCCCACTGTTTTTTTTCCTCAAACTCGGGTTGACTCACCCCGGGTGTCTAGTTGCCATGATCGTTTGGGGGCAAGGGAAAAATTTTTTGGATGTCTTTTGCTCAAAAAGGGGGAAAACGTTCAGTGAAAAAGGTTTTCTCCGCAGTGGAAACGTGGATGGTCCCGTGACCTCTGGACAGGGGATAAAAACGGCCCCCTTTTAATTTTTTTATGGGAAAAAATCTAAGGAAATGTCCTTTATGCTTATCTCTTCTCCTCATTTTCCCCCTTATTCTGGGGAAAAATGGCGCAGGCTCAGAAACTACCATTAATGGGGCCAAGAATCACTTCCCCGAGAAAAAGTGAGTCAAAAAATTTTAGCTTTTTCTGTTTTCCAAAAAGGAACCTGTCGTCCCCAATTACCCCGATACCAGGACTATGTGGATTTTTTTTGACAAGAAGAACGTGACCAGTTCCCCTCACCCCCCCAAAATTCCAATTGAATTATTGCCGGAGCAGAAACCTTTTGGAAGATTACCCCCCCGGGGGGCCCGAGCTGAGGGTTTAAAAGAGTAATAGACGAAAATCTAGCCAAGGGCTTCAACGCCCCTCTTTATCTCCTGCAGGGGACCCATATTCTTTTTTTAAGAAAAAGATGGACCCCCGAGCCCTGCGTAGCTATGGGAATTAAAAAAGGTTATATTGAAACCGTTATCCTTTCCCTTTTTCCCTGAGTTATTGGAGAGAGGCGACATCTAAAATTTTTTCTAAAAGATCTTGGGGGCCTATAACTTTGTCCGTATTGCCCCGGGGAGAATGGAAGATGCTTAAGGGCCGCTATGGACACTTTAAAAAATTGGTTTTTCCTTTTGGGGTAAGTACCCCCCCACCCCCTTTCCCCCATTGGGAATGACATCTTCAGGGATCTCTAGATACATTGTGGTAAAATTTTTTTGGAGATATTTTAATTTTTTTTAACCCCCAAAGGGGAAAAAAAGGACGGGAAATGGTCTTGGAAGTCAAGACAAAATCATCTTTACATAAAAATTTTAAAAGTGTAAACCCCTAAACGAAATTCAATTTCGGGGGGATGTCTGCCCCAAAAAGGGAAATTTGAGGATGGAAGAAAAAAACCCCAAACCATAAAAGATTGGCCAAGCCTGAAAAGTGAAGGAGGTACAGCGCTTCAGGGGGTTTTTAAACTCTAAGCTTCATTAGAAATTTCTTGAGGTAGTGTCACCTATCACCCAAAAACCCCCGGGAAAAGGGTTTAAAATTTCCCCGGTCCCCCCAAACCCGGAAGCTTTTCCCCCTTTAAAAATAAATTACCACGCAATTCAGTCATCCCAAAACCCAGGCTTGCCTTCATAAAAGGTGGATGCTTCGACTGTGCCCCGGGAGCTATTTTCAGGAACAGGTGAGAAGAAGTCTTGCATCCTGGCCTTCTTTTTCCCCCCGTTATCTTGGTGAGAAGAATAATGTGGGCAAAGAGAGTTGTTGGCCCCTTTTTGCCGCCTTCAAAGAATGGAGAACCTTCGCAAGGGGGTGCACGCAAAAAATCGTTCTGACGATCATCGTAATCTTGGTTTTCAGGTCGGTAAGTGCCTGACCTCGCCCCGGGTCGTGGAATCTTTTCTTAAACCAAATTTAATTTTTTATTTCTTTAGACCAGGATGCGCAATGGGGAAAAGGTGATGCACTTCAGGATTTTTTCAGCGAGACACGTCCAATTCCCCCTCCAAGACATTCTCCTGACTTAGATTCTAGGGTGATTCATATCAAGACAATTTAAAAAGAATCAAGAAGAACCCCAGCGGATTCTTTTTTGGCAAAACCCCAAAGGGGGAGTAAGTCTTGTTTTAAAATGGGGGTTGGATTCTGGAAACTCTTATATACCTGAAACAGTCAGATTGAAGTATTGAACTCATTCATTTTCCCAAAAATACCGGGGCATGGGGAATTCTAAAAACAGGAATTTTTCTCGTTTCTTTTGGGGCCCCTTGCAGGAAGGATTTTTGGATTATGTCATTCTGTGGGTTTTGGGGTGAAAGATGAAAACCCCTCGCTTTCACAACGGTCTGTTACAGCCTTTCCCCCCCGTCCCCCGGGGGGACCATTTCATGGTTTATTGTCGAATTCCCAAAACTCTCGGGAAAAAAACACTATTCTGTGGTGGTTGATTTTTTAAACAAAGGAGCCATTTTACCCCCTTTTCGGTTACCCATCCCAAACAGACATCAGATTTTGATTAAAAATGTGTTTGTTTACTGGAGTCCCCGGTGAGGTTATTGGATCGAGGGGTGCAATTCCTTCTAGGTTTTGGCCAAAATTTCTGTCAGATTGGCTTAAAATAAACCCTTTTTTCTGTTTTTTATCCCCAGTAATGGAAAAAAAACCGAACGAACCAATAAAAACCCGGGAGTACTCCGTTTTTATCTGCCACCACAGGATGATTGGGTGGTCTATTTCCCCTTGGCTGATTCCTTCAAAAATTCAGATGCCCACTAAACAGTCTCCTTTTTTCTTAATTTGGTTACACCAAAATATTTCCACGTTTCCATAGAGCGCCCTTTCCAGCATTTGGCGAAAGAGTCACGACTTTAAAAAGAAAAGGCTTCTAAAGGGGATCGGGAATGGCTCGGGAAAAGGACAAAGGCAGCAGATAAATTTTTAAACCTACCTTTTAAAAAATAGGGACCCCGGTTGGCTGTCAACCAAAAACTTAATTAAGGTTCCATCATCTAATTGGGACATAAGTACATTGGACCTAAAAAAAACAGTAAGTTTTAAAATGCCGTTTTGTGTCTCAATTCCCCAAAATATGAGAATCCCCCCCGTTTTCATGTACCCCACAAAAGGGGCCGCAACCCCAATACGTTTCCTGGACGTTCTTCTCCTTGCCCTGCCCCCTGCTATCGAGGTCGGAAAAATTTTGGTGGAAAGGTTTTGTTTCCCCGGTTTTATAGAAATGTTACAAAATCGAAAAATGGCGGGCTAAAACCCTGGAGGACAACTCAGGGAGCAGTCAAAAACGTTAATGCTCCTCGTTGCTCCCCCAGTTTATGGAGGTCCACACAACCCCGGGCTAGGTCATCCCCGGGGTTGCCCCTAAGGGGGGGGAATGTAAGGTTCGTTATCTGTTTCTGAAACTCAGTTTGTTGCGGCCATTTTGCTTTTTTTTTTTCTGAGCTATCTTGCCTCAGTTAAAAAAAGGGTTTTCCCAGCTTGCATGTTCCCGCCTGATTTCTCCCCTTTGCTTTTAAAAAACCACACCTGAGCAATCGTGCTTCAGAACTGGCCTGCAGTGAACCTGTGTTCGATCCTGAAGCCTTGGATTGTCTCCAGCCCCTTTTTACTGAGAAATTGGAGCCTTGTGGACTCGAATTTTCTCTTGAAAAACCCCGGTTGATGGACTTCGGGGAACATAGAAGAAAAACTAAAAGTTGTGGAGAGTTTTGATGAACTTTTATTCTTTGGCTGCTGTGTCTCCTGCTTCTGGGTTTTTTTAACCTGTATGTTTATTTTTGCCAATTTGTTGAAAAAAAACAAAAATTTTTTTTAACCTGTGTCTCAGTATTTTTACGCCCCCAAGCACAAGACGCTATTGAACTGTATCAAAACATACACACATATTTTTAAAAAAGGACACAGGAATTTGCAATGGTAAGAAAGAAGTGAGGTTCGAACTGTCATTATCTCACGGGATGAACATAAATTTGGAACAGTTCCCAGATAAGGATAAAATTTTTTTTTTGCCCTTTTGGCGTTTTTTTTTGGGTTTTCTGCCCCGGAAGGGCTAGCCCAGATTCCTTAAATTTTTTAGAAGAAAAAATCCATGTGATCTATTCATTCCATCACAACGTGTCAAAAAGGGCATGATGAGCTTTATTCAAAACCTTTTTTAGTTTCTCATTTTTTAAGTTTTTTTTAATACCATAATTCCTACCAGTGCATGCCGGGCATAAAAAATCTTTTCCACGGTAAACCCTTAATTTATCTGGATTGTGTGGGCTGAAATTTCCCTCCTTTTTTCTTTTTTTGTTGCCTCCCCCCCATTGTCCTCCCTCATTGTCTTAGCTATTCTGGTTTTCCGTTGTGTGTAAATATGTGATTCTTCATTTTTGGCTTTACTTTAGCCTGATGAAAAAACCCGGGATTCGAAATTTTTTAATTTGTTACCATATTTTCAGTTCCATTAAAAATTATAAAAACAGAGGCTGTCAATTTAAAAAAATTTTTTTTATTTTGAAAAAGAAATTCATCATTTTTTGTGTAGTAAAATTCATTTATTCTTTTTTGAAGTACATACTTTTTTCAATGGCCACGTAAAAGGCAAAAATCAATATTTTGTCCCCAAACCCCCCTTGCCCTGGGCTTCAACAGGCCAGTTTTGCTCAAAATGTTAGAGCCAGTGAAAAAAATCGCGATGTGTTTGGGGGTTTTAAAAGCCTGCTTTCCCCTGCTGGTGTCGAAAAATTACTGCTGAAAAAAAACTCAAATTAAAAAAGCTCATACTAGCCTCGCTACACCCCCTTTTACCCTGGGCTTAAACAGCGCCATTGCTGCCAAAGTGTTAGAGCACAGATGAAAACAATCGTGAGTGTTTGGGGGTTCGTAACCCTGTTTTTTTCCCTGCTTTTGGTCCGGAAAAATACTGCTACTACCAAAATCGGGGTGAAAAAACATGACATCTCAAAGTGTCTAGTTCCTTTTTTATGGGTACACCAGATTTCTAAGCTGAAACTTTGAAACAAAAAATTTTCAAACCAAAAATGATTTGTCTGTAAAAAATCGGAAAAAAAATAATTGTGACATTTTTTACAGATATGCACATGTCGAAAAAAATGCAAACACAAAACCCTACTTATGAAGGATATGAGGTAACCCCTTGTCACCCCATAGCTTAGACAAATCCAACTACATCAGATGATAAATACGAAATTTTTGGAAGTGCAAATGTGGGTTGAATTTGCAACGGCAGTGAAAAGGTTATACTTCAGTGTTCTTCTTTGAAATAAAAGCAAAAAAGAAAAAATATCCCCAATTTGATTAAGGGACGTGATGTACACCGAATTTGGCAAACAAGCTGTAGGAATAGTCCTCTTCAACATTTTTATATTTGTGTCATTTTAAAAAAAACTATTTGATTAGAAATTAAAAAGCCCAATATAAGGTCCTTCATGTAAACATGTAATCGTAACAAAAATCATGTTTTCCCTTGGGGAAAATCATTTGCTGACAATAGAAAAAATTATCCCCGTGTGGTGCTGAAAACGAAACTGAAGAATGGGTTTAAAGATTTATTTTTTAGATGAATAGCGACCCCGTACAATGTCGATATATACTGTCCCTTTTAACAAAACAGCTGTGTCAACCTCACACGCATTTTTTTTTTTTTTGGGCTTGTTATGAATAGGGCACATGGTGTTTTTTTATCATAGGTGCGTTTCTGAGTTAAAAGTATGACAACCCCCTTTTTTTTTCGGTCGTTTCGAGAAAACGATGCGCCCCCGGAAGTTTTTCTGGTCATAAGCCAAGCGCTCCAAAACCAAAGCGTCACGAGGAACCAGTCTGTGCGTCCAAACAAAGGGGCAAGCATAACACTCCCTTTTTTTAAAAAACTATAAAAAAAAAGGATGTAGTGTAACGCACACTTTATTGGGGGAAGTATTACATCCTTCCCCCTCTGTGGGGATGCAGTCCATTTAAAATATACCCCTTTCATCCGTTTTTATGCTTGCAAGCCCCCCCGTCGGATAAATAGTGTTTTCACTATGCACTTTTTAAAGGTTTTTTTTGTTAATATAAATGATTGGCACTTTTTTCAGTATTACATGATGGAAATTTAGATTTTTTAAAAATTTTTTTTGATTTTTTTCAGCAAATGAAAATGGTTACATACTGTTACTTACCCCTCTTAAATGGTTCTGATATGTACTTGTATTTTTTTTTAAAAACCCTTAGCAGATTTTTAACCGATTTTTTTTTTGGGTTTTGCATTGTTTTTTTAACATGTTAAAGTATGCGTTATGTTTTCAATTATTATTTCATATTTTTTTTAAAAATAAAATCATATCTTTTTCTAAGGTTATTTCTCTTTTTGGAGTATAGACTTTTTAATTGACACGTAACAGGAAAATACTTGATTATTTTTAAAATCCCCTTGACCCGGGGGGCCAACCGCCCTTGGTTTCTCGGAAGTGGTTAGCACAGTTAACTTGCTCCCCCGTTACTGGGGTTCAGTAAAGTCAGCTGTTCCGGGTGTGACGGAAAAAGTCTGCTGCCTCCCCAGTTTTCTTCTCTCCTGGGTTTTCAACACCCCCAGTTGTTTCCGGGGGAATGCTGTTAGCACAGTCTCATTGCTCCGTGTTACTGGGGTTCGTAATGTCGTGTTCCCCTGGTGTGTACGGCAAAAGTCCCCCTGCCTCCCCCCCGTTCTCTTCATCCCCCGGGTTACAACCCGCCAGTTGTTTCGGAAGTGCTGTTAGCACAGTCTACACTTGCTCCTGTGTTACTGGGTTCATAATGTCAGCTGTTCCCCGCTGTGTGAACGGCAAAAAGTCCCCCTGCCCCACCCCGTTTCTTCTCCCCTGGGCTCAACACCCCAGTTGTTTTTCGGAATGCTGTTTCACAGTTAAAAAATTGCTCCCGTGTTTTGGGGCGTAAATTTACTGTTCCCCTGCGGTGTACGGCAAAAATCCCGCTGCCTCCAACCTGTTCTTTCTATCCCCGGGGTTTAAAAAACCCCGTTGTTTTTCGGAAGTGCTGTTAGCCCGTCTAATTTCCGTGTTTTTGGGTTCAGTAATGTCAGTGTTCCCCTGCTGTGTGTACGGCAAAAAGTCCTGCTGCCTCCACCATGTTCTCTTCTCATCCCTGGGTACAACACCGCATTTTTTTTCGGAAGGCTGTTACAATTTAACCTTGCTCCCGTGTTATGGGGTTCAAAAAAGTCAGCTTTTCCCCCTGTGTTTTGAACGGAAAAAAAGCCTGCTGCTCCCCCCCTTTCTCTTCTCACCCCGGGGTCAACCCGCCATTGTTTTCGGAAGTGCTTTTTTTGCACAGTCACACTTCTCCTGTGTTAAGGGGTTCAGTAATGTCGCTTTTTCCCCCGCTGTGGTACGCAAACACCCTTTGCCCCACCGTTCTCTTTTCCGGGTTACAACCCGCCAGTTTTTCTGGAAGTGCTGTTGCCAGTCTACACTGCCCCCGTGTTATGGGGTTAAATAATGTCGCTGTTCCCCCGCTGTGTGTAGGGCAAAAAATCCTGCTGCCTCCACTGTTTCTTCTCCCCCGGGTTACAACCCCCCCCCGTTGTTTCTCGGAATGTGTTGCACGTTACATTGCTCCGTGTTACGGGGTTCAGAAAATTCGCTTTCCCCGCTGTGTGAACGGCAAACAGCCCCGCTGCCTCCACCCGTTTCTTCTCACCCCTGGGCTAAACACCGCCATTTTTTTCTGGAAGGCTGTTAGCCAGTCTACACTTCCCCCTTTAGGGGGTTTTGAATGTCAGCTGTTCCCTGCTTGTGTACGGCAAAAAACCCCGCTGCCTCCACCATGTTCTCTTCTCTCTTGGGTTACAACACGCCAGTGTTTCTCAAAAATGCTGTTGCACATCTACATTTTTTCCCCTGTGTTACTGGGGTTCAGTAATGTCAGCTGTTCCCTCTGTGTTAGGGGGAAAAGTCGGTGCCCCACCCCGTTTTTCTCACCTGGGTTACAACACCGCCGTTTTTTTCCGGAATGCTGTTAGCACATTTTTCCTGTCCTGTGTTACGGGGTTAGTAATGTCATTTTTTTTTCCCGCTGTGTGTACGGCAAAAAGTCCTGCGCCCCCCCCCTGTTCTCTTTCACCCCGGGCTAAAACCCCAGTTTTTTTTCCCAAGGTGTTAGCCAGTTAAACTTTTCCCGTGTTACTGGGGTTCGTAATGTCAGCGTTCCCCGTGTTGAACGGCAAAAAGCCCCCGCTGCCCCCCCCCCGTTCTTTTTCACCCCGGGTACAACACCGCAGTTGTTTTAAAATGCTGTTAGAAGTCTCACTTGCCCTTTTTTACTGGGGTTTAATGTCAGCTTTTCCCCCGCTGTGTGTGGGGAAAACGTCCTCTGCCTCCCCCTTTTCTCTTTCTTTCCCTGGGTTACAACACGCATTTGTTTTGGAAGTGCTGTTTGCACAGTCTACACTTGCTCCGGTTAGGGGGGTTCAGATGTCGCTGTTCCCTGCTGGGTACGGCAAAAGTCCTGCCCCCCCCAGTTCTCTTTAACCCGGGTTAAAAACCCCGGGGCCAGTGTTTCTGGAAAATGCTGTTAGCCCCGTTACACTTGCCTGTGTTACTGGGTTCAGAAATGTAAAGCTGTTCCCTGCTTGGTACGGCAAAAAGTCCTGCTCCCCCCACCAGTTCTTTTCTCATCCGGGTTACAACACCGCCAGTGTTTCTGGAAAAAGTGGGGTTAGACAGTCTACACTTGTCTGTGTTATGGGGTTCAGTAATGTCGTGTTCCCTGCTGTGAAAAGGCAAAAAGTCGCTGCCTCCACCCGTTTTTCTCATCCATGGGTACAACACCGCCAGTTTTTTCTGGAAAAGTGTGTTATCCAGTCTCCCACTTCCCCCTGTGTTACTGGGGTCAGTAATGTCGCTGTTCCCTGCTGTGTAACGGAAAAAGTCTGCTGCCCCCACCTTTCTTTTTCTCATCCCGGGTTACAACACCGCAGTTGTTTCTCGGAAGTGGTTAGCACAGTTACACTTGCCCCTGTTTTAGGGGGGTTCGAAATGTCAGCTGTTCCCCGCTGTGTGAAGCAAAAGTCCTGCTGCCCAACTTTATTTCCATGGGACTTTGCTACCCACCCGGGTTCCAGTACGTCAAGGGTTCTCCGCATTTCCCTTTGGCCTGTGCCTCCATGTCGGGTACCCGGTTTCCCAAAAAAAAGTCGGGGCCCTTGGTAGTGCTTTGGAGCACGGTCCTCCTTTTTAGTAACCTGTCCCAGTAACGTCGTGGGTCCGGTTGTGCCATGGCTTTTCCCTTCTGCTGCCCCCCCGGGTTTCCCAGCACAGTCAGTGGTCCTGTCATTTTGGCTCTTGTCCTTCTTCTACCTTTCCGGGTTCCAGTACCGTCAGCTGGTTCTCCGCAGTTTTTTTGGGCCCTGGTGCCTCCATGTCGGTACCCGAGTTCCGGCAACGTCTGCTGGCTTGGTATGTTTGGGGAGCACAGGTACCCCCTGCTTAGAAACCCTTTTTCCCAGTAAAAGTCAGCGGGTCCTCGGTTGCCTTGGTTTTTCCTTCGCTGACCTCGGGTTCCAGCACGTAGCGGGGTCCCGTCACTTGCTTGGCTTTGTCCTTCTTCTACCCCGCCGGGGTTTTCCAGTACGTCAGCTGTTTCCGAGTCCCTTTTGGCCTAGGTCCTCCTGTCGGTTCGAGTTCCGAAACGTCTGCGGTCCTTGGTAGTGTTTGGAGAAGGGACCCCCTGCTTAAAAACCGTGCCCAAGACGTCAGCTGGCCTCGGTTGTGCCTGGCTTTTTCTTCTGCTGCCCCCCGGGTTCCAGCACAGTGCTGGCCTTTTTACTTCCTTGGCTTTTGACATCACCAACAGGACAAAAGGGTTTAAAAGACAAACAAAAAGAAAACAAGAGAAAAAAGAAATAAGAAAAGAAAAAAAGCAGAAGAACATTAAGTATAAGACCAAATGAAGAGCAAAATTGCTCTAAATTCTAAGCAGAAGAAACAAAGCGTGTAGGGGGGAGTCCGTTCCTCCTCGTGGTCCCCGGGGAAAAGCCTGAGTTGCAGGCTAAACAAAAACGGGGAAAAAAATTTTTAATTAAAATCTTTCGGACAGCAGAACGGAAGGATGAAAATTCAGAGTTTTACAGTTTAAAAAGTAAGGAAGTCTGTCAAAAAAAGATATGATGAAAAGGAAAAGGGGAAGAAGATGAAGAAGTAGAATATGAAGAATAAAACTTTTTTAATAAGAAAATAAAAGTTTTTTTTAAAACAAAAAGATGAATAGCAAGAATTTTTAAAAAAATTTAAAGGAAAAGAGAAAAAATTTTTGAGAAAAGATGATGCTGAAAAGATTATGAAGGAAAAGTGTGTGAAAATTAAAAAGGTGAAGGCATGGAAGTTGAAAAACAGAATATTTGACAAAATAGAAAAAAAGGTTAAAACATTGTCAATTTTTCGAAACCAAAAACGTTTTTAAAAAAAAAGAAAATATTTAAGCTTTCCCATTGCTTGTGTTAAACATCTATCCCTTTTTAATTTCCCCCAACCTCCCCAATAAATTCTACATTATTTTTTGTTGTTTTCCTTCAGACTTTAACCAAAAGGAAAAGAAGGGTTTTTTTTAAAAATTCGATATTTTTTTCCCCCATTGATTATTGTTTTCCCCGGTATGGTATCGGGTATAAAAAATTTTTTTTTTGGTTTCGGCGATACCTTCCGATTCGTATTTTGGATAGGAAAAAGTATCGCTAATTATATAGAGACAAACAATGGCTTTTTTCACTAAAGCCTTAATAAAAAAAAATTCCTTTTTTTTTTTTTTTTTAAAATTGTGGTTCTTTTTTTTTTTATTTTTTTTTCTATGCGTTTTTTTGTGTTTTTATTTTTTTTTATATTTTTAACTTGAATTGAAACAATGTTTGATTGTCTACATGACTATTAATTGTAAAATTTGTGCTTTTTTTCTTTTGCCCCCCCTTGAAAAGGTCTTAGTGCCCAAAAACTTTAAAAATTATTTTGGGGAGTAGAAAATAAAATACTATTTTCTGCAAAAAACTTTTCGAGGGATTTTTTTTTTTATTATCTGGGATGGCATCCCCATCCGGGCACCAAATTTTTTAAGGGTGACGTGCATATATTTTTATCAAATTTTACTGTATGCAGCGATGAAATTAGGGTTTTCAAGGCGGGTGTGTAAAATCGGACGGCGTTGCTGGCCCCTTGCCGTTAGTTTTGTTTTGTTGCACAAATTGCTTTTGACTTGCATGGCGAGTCTGCCCGTATGAGGACAATTGCAGCTGCTGCATTTTTTTTTAAAACCAAAAATTCAGCTGAGAAAAAAACACACACGAGCAGGGAATCATAGATTACATTGGCAGGTGCAGTCTGGTTTTTTATGTATTGCACTTGTCCGTTTTTTTTTGATGAATAGAACCATAATAACCCCCCCACGGGGCACCCGCCAGGTTTTTTAGTTCGTGCTAGTTCTGCCAGTTGGTGTTTGGTACAGCCCCTGTACAGTAAAGGAAAAATTATTTGATCCCTGCTGTTTTGTAAGTTTGCCCACGGCAAAAACATAACAGTCTATAATTTTTTAAAGGGAAGTTAATTTTAAATTGAAAGATAGAAAAACAAAAAATTTTTAAAAAAATCACATGGTAAAATTATAAAAATTTATTTGTATTTTGCATGAGAAAAAAATTTTGATCCCTCTGGCAAACAATACTTAATACTATAGCAAAATCTTTGGCAAAAACAGCAGTCAATTTTTTTGCAGTTGATTTTTAGGTTTGCGCAATTTGGAGGAGTTTTGGTCCACTCCTCTTTGCAGTCATTCAAATCTTAGATTTTGGGCTGTTGCTTGGCAACTTAGAGCTTCAACCCCATAGTTTTTTATGGGATAAGGTCTGGAGTGGCTGGCCACTCCATCCTTAAAGTGTTCTTTTTGAGCCCCTCCTTTGTTGCCTTGGGTCTATGTTTTGGGGCATTGTTTTGCGGAAGACCCCCCATGCCCCTTTTTAAAATCCTGGGGAGGGAAAGGGGTTGTCGCTCGGTTTTAAAAGGGACTGGCCCCATCAATTCCCCCATTGATGCGGTGAATAGTCCTGTGCCCTTAGCAGAGAAAAAACCCCAAATTAAGTTTTCCGTCTCACTTGACAGTGGGGGGCGGTGTTCTTTTGGGCATAGGGGAGCATTTCTTTTCCTCCAAACAAGGCGAATTTTGGTTAAAAAAAAAAAAAAAGAGCTCAATTTTTGTTCTCTGCCACAGCACCCTTCCCCCAACATCCCAAAAAGATCCAGGTGTTCATTGATAAACTTCGATGGGCCTGCACATGTGCTTCTTGAGCAGGGGGGGCCTTTGGGCACTGCGGGTTTTTTAACCAAAAGGGGTTTAAAAACATTTCTTGGGGGGCTTTGGCTCGGGCTCCTTGGATCATTAAAGTTCCTTTGTTAGTTTTTGGTGATCTCTCACCTTTTCCCATGATCAAGATAACCCCCCCAAAGGGGAGATTTTGCATGGTGCCCCCGTTCGATGTCGTTGACAGTCAAAATTTTTATTTTTCCTTTTCTTCTATTGCCCAACAGTTGTTCCTTCTCACCAGCGTCTTTTTTATGGTTTTTTAGCCCCCTTAGCTTTTGCGGGGTATGATCTAGCGCTGAATCCTTATAAAAATCTTTTGGCTTGCCCCCGTTGTAGAGGTTAGATTCTGACTATTAAGGTCTGTGGAAAGTCTTTTATGAAGGTGACTTGTAAGCGCTTCTTTAATGCGAATGAGTGATTGGAGCGTCTAACTTCAGTGGGGAGCCAAAACCTTAATGGTTGGTGGGGAAAAATAAATATATACTCGTGAAAAAGCCGGTTTACAGCCATTTTTTGGGCTGAAAGCCCCCTCGGGGGTTTTTGCGAGTCTTAGGGTGTCGGGGGGGATGGAGAGGGGGGTGTGGATCATACCACCCCCGCCGGGGGCTCTGCCCCCCCCTGCTTTCCCACGTTCCCCGGCTTTTTCCTGCAGCGGTCCATGGACCACCGCTCATTAAAATGAATATGCCAAATTCTGACTTTAATGAGTGGAACCAGTGATCGCTGTAGGAAGGAAACTGGGGAAACCGCCGGGGGAGGGAGAGGATGCAGAGACGCGCCACGGGGGGTGATTAGCGATATTCCCCGCCCCCCGGCCCCCGTGCGCTGCCCCCTCGCCCCACTCCCGGGAAAAAGCCCCGGACAGGTAAATATCTAGGGCCGGGGCCCCGAGCGAGCGGGCACCGGCCCTGCCCCCATAGGCGCCGGGTCACCCCCGTCAGGACACGGCACCGGCCCCCCGCGACGAAGGTGAATGTCTTTTTTGCAGCAGCAGCAGCGCGGCGCATAAGAGCCCCATATAGGGGCATATCTGGGGATATGGGCTTAATCGTGGAACATATGGGGAAAACATGGGGGCATATGGGGGAAAAAATCTGTGAAAAATGGGGCAAATCTGTGGAGCTAGGGGGGGGAAAACTTGGAGTATGGGGGGAAAATTGGGACATATGGGGGATAATCGTGGAGCATTGGGGGCAAAATCGTGGAGCTATGGGGGCATAATTGTGCAGCATATGGGGGCATAATCGCAGCATAGGGGGGGTAATCTGTGAGTATGGGCAAATCTATGGGCTTTGGGGGGATATTATGGGAAAAAGGGGGGCAAAATTTTTTTTTTCCCCCCTAGGTTAACGCGAGTCAAAAATTTTCCCCTTTTTTTGGGGAAAAAATTAGTGAGGTCGGTTTTAAAAACCCGGTCGCTTATACATGATATATACGGTACTTATGTTCCCAAAAAAAATGAAAAAAAAAATTATATAATTTATACAATTGATTTTTGTTTTTTTTTTTATATTCTACTTCAATGTTAAATTACCCCCCTTAACCCAAACCCCGGGTCTTTTTCAGTTTTCTTTTTTTTTGCTCCCTTTTCTCAGAGCCATAATTTTTAATTTTTCTGTCAATGGGGCCAGTGAGGGTTGTGTTTTGGGGGATAGTTGTTTTTTTCCCCCCATTGGTTTTGCCTGCCGTGTACTACAAAACGGAAAAAAAAATTAAGTGCGGTTAAATTCAAAAAAAAAGAATCCCAATTTGTTTTTTGTTTGGGGGTTTTTTCTAGTTCACTAAATGCTAAAAAAGACTTACCATTATGATTCTCTAGGTCATTACGAGTTCTGACACCAAACATGTCTAGGTTCTTTGTATGTAAGTAGTAAAAAAAATTTTCCAAAGTTTAAAAAAAAAAAAGGACATTTCGCCCCCTGCTCTCCATTTTTTATGATTAGTTGGGGAGGGTTTTCTTTTGTTACCGATGAATTTTTAATGATCCCCTTTTGGTCCAGATAAATTTTTTACGCCCGTTATTGCTTTTAAAAAAAATTCTGGTTTTTTTATTTTTTTTTCGCTACGCTTTTTTGCGATCGGTTAACCCCCTTTTTTTTTGACAGTCAGGCGATTTTTGCACTTGTGAAACAATAGGGCTATGTTTTTTTTTTTGTTTTATTTGGAATGGGACGAAAGGGGGGTGATTGAATTTTTTTTTTTTAAAATTTTTTTTATATTTTTAAAAAAACTTTTTTACTTTTAGATCTTTAAAAGCCTCCCCCAGAGACTGAAGCTGCCAAACCCCGATCGTTACTAATACAGGCGATGACAATCACCTGCATGTGCAGATTTTTTGTTTTTTCCCAAAAAGCGCCGACCCCGGGTGGACTCATAGAATTGGCAGTGAAACCCCTAGAGGTCCCCAGGACCTTTTTTGGTTGCATCCAACCCTCGGTGACCCCGATAAGGGCCCGGGGCCCTCATGGGGGATTTAGGCCCCAAAAACCGGAAGGGCTTTTTAATTTCGCTGTCGGGTTTGACAGTGGCATTTAACAGGTTAATAGCCGCGTGTGTATCGTGATTCCCCCGCTTTTTAGGGCAAGTAGCTGTTCAAACAGTTGATTGTGGGAAAATGTGGGGTCACAACCAGAACCCAACAAGGGAGGGAGTCGACTTGGGTAAAAAATTTGCGCCCGATGTTAAAGGGGGGAAAGAATGTGCTATTTTATTTCAAATGAATGTTTTTTGGTGTGCTTTTATTTACTCTTTTTTCGGTTTGTATGGGGTGTTGGTGACACTTTTTCATTATAAACCTAGGGCTTGGTGTCGGGGGGGGTGACCCAAGCCCTAATCTAAACGCACCAGGGGGGTTGGGAAGGGCCCTGGCAAGTGCCAAAAAATTTTAAAAATGCCATTTCTGAGGAAATTGGGGGGGTTTTTTTTTTTGCTGGGAGGGGAAAAAAAGCGGAAAAAGAAGGTTAACAAAGGAAAAACATCAAAAAATTTTTTTTCTTTTTTCAAAACTTTATTTAGCTCCAAAAAAAATTCTTACTGTACAAAAATGCAAAAAAAAAAGCCCCCGAAAGCTCAAAAAAAACCTTTTTTCATTGCGTTTTTGCTGCCAAAAAATACTAGAGATGCAAAACTTGCAGAAAGTCGCAAAAAGAAAAAGTTTTGCACTACCCCTTAAACGTTAACAAAAACAGAGGTCCCAATTTATGAATTGATTTTTTTTTCATACTATTATCAATGAAAAATTTCATAATTTTACGTAAGCTAAGCTGGACACCGTAATACATTTTGGCCCCGGAGTAACACTATGTAGAAAGGACGGGTGTTACGCAGAAAAATTGCATAGCACTAACCCCAATGTTAACTAGGGGCGCTCCCATCCGTTTTTTTCTCGTCCGTACTAACGTGGAGTGAAAATTGCAGCATCTTGATTTGCACCATTTATGGCCGAGTTTCAGCAAAAAAGTTAGGGTGCGGAAAAAAAGATTACAACGGAAAACGTGTGACGGGGAAAATCGCACACTTTTCCACATTACCCCCCTTGAGCCTTAAAAATTAAAAGGGGAAAGCAGTGAAAATGAAAAGCCATAAAGATCCCCTACAGATGTCACATGGATACTTGATGCTGGGAAAAATTGCATGTCACATTGAAAAAGGATTTCCCCTTCGGAGAACATTTGCGATTTTCGGCAACAAAATCGGACCGATTTTTTTTATTTGCTGCCCCACCCCCTTAACGGGGTTTATGATTTTTTTTTCCCTTTTGTTCGAAGGGGGATGGAATTGCAATTTGGGGGTTTTTTTTTTAAAAATTCAACTTTTCTTTAGATAAATGATTTTTTTTATCCTTAAATCACCAAGGTATTTCTCATGTTCTCATAATTAACAAAATTTGAAGTGTACAAAAATTTTTTTTTAGACTCTGTGTTGGTAGCTTAGAAATTTTGTAAAAAAATATTCCAAAATTTTTTTTAAAAGTAATTTAACTTTTTTAATATCAAAACTAAGCAAATCCTGTTTATCGGTTTAACAATATCACTAGAAAATTGTTGTAGATAAAAGGGTTTTTCCAAAAAATACCTTTCATTATTGATTTAGCATTTAAATGGGTTTCCCCTTTAATTGGTTATGAAATGTAAATTTTTTTTGTTTCGTCTTGGGGTTTTCCCCGTTAATGGTCAATTTAAACACGCCCCCTTTTTTGGGGGTTTCCCCAATTATACTCCAGTTTATTTTTTTGGTTTTATTTTTTTGGTTCTTCTTTAGTGAGAATCTGTAGATGTGGCCCCCCTTTTTGACTGGAATTACTTTTTAAAAGCTTTCCCCTTTTTTGCTGCATGTTGGGGGCCCGGGGTGCTACCCCCTTTTCCACTGACATCCCCTTGTACATGGTAAGGGGTTTTTAAATAGAGGGGGGAGAATCCCGAATTTGCGTACACCCCTTTGCTGGGGGAAGGCTTTTGCTTTTTTGGAGGTGTTTTCTAATACCCTATTTATTTATTGAATTGTTTTATTTTTTTTTCACAGCAGGGTGCATTTTCATTTTGTTTGTCTTAGGTTTTGTCTTTTTGTGGCCAATGTGAAAAGTCCCTTTTGCATTATTGATTTACTCCCCAAATTTTATTTTTTTGGTTTTTTTTTGGTTTTTCATTTTTTGCAGGTAAGGGTGGGTTTGAGTTGATCTGCAAAAAGTGTCTTTGGGTCAAAAATATTGCAATACTTTCTAAAACCCGATGTGACTTTGTCCCCTTCATTGATATAAGTTTTCCCCCTTTATGTCAAATTTACAAAAAAAAAAATTTTACATTTTTGGGTTAATACTGCTTTTTCATATAGTTTTTTTTTTTTTATTTGTCTTTTCAAATGACATTTAAGGTTTTTGTTTTAGTTGGGGTTATGCGGAACCTTCTGCCCCCTATGCAAAATTGCTATTCCACCTAGGGTTTTTGCAACTGCGTACTTGACAAGAGTATTTCTAGGGTTATTGTCCCCCTTTCCCTCTTTCCTTCCAATACTTGATCCCCCCAACCCCACTTTCTGCCCTACCCCCGTATTTATTTTACTATTTGAGAGATGCACTCTGACTTTTTTGACATTAATGTAAGATCGCAATAACCCCAAAAAAAGAACCCCAAAAACTTTAATGCTTCCCTAAAAAAAGATAAAGTAGTCTCCCCAAAAAACCCCCTTTTATAGTGTTAATATCCTAGGTAAGACCAAAAGGTATATACCCCCCATTCCCCACAAAGTTGTGGAGTTTCCATTCCCCTTCCCCTAGATCATTTTAACCCAAAAAATTTTTGATACTAAAAAGAATGAGGACGTTATTTTTTTTTAAAATTCTTCCCGGCTTTGTGTGTAACTGGATATGTAATTTTCCCCCCCGGGAAGGGAATTTGGATCCAAACCCCACAGACATTGACAAACCCTTTTTTTATGGATTGGCATCTTTTGGGAGGGGGGTTTTAATCTACTATAATCCCCATTTTTCTTTAGGTAGGCCCCCTTTTTTTTTCCCACGCAAAATGAAGGGGACTTGCTATCTCTCAGGTCGGGGATTTGTGGAGGGTGCTTTTCCTGTATTTTTTCAGTCCACGCCTGGGCATTGTGGGTTTGTCCCTCAACAGGGAGTTTAAGAACAGCCCGCTGTGTTTTCCCCCCGGTGTGGTCAGGTCGGGGGTCAGGTCTCCCTTGGAGAAAGGGAGCCCGGGGGAGGAAGCAAAGGGAAAAAAGGAGGCAACTGGAAGATAAAAAAACAGCCATACTAGGTGGTGGTAGGAATGATTTGAAATCTTCAGCCTCGTCCTAGCAGCCCTTCATTTAGCAGGGGCATTTAGGGGTGTAACATCCCCCTTTGGGCCTGCTTACTTTGACGTATTGGGTTTGTGGCCCCTTCCACTGATGGCGTTGCGCATGTACATATGATTTTTTGGCCACCTGTTTGTGTAGGGGGCAAGCAGGCTGCTGGGGGAAATAGTGGGGCTGGGGGAAAACATCTGGGGAAAGCCCCCCCCTCAGTTTTTTAAAATTTTTGTCTCCACCGCCGGAAAAAAAAGGAGCATTTCAAAGGCCCCTTAAAAGTATAGCGTCGGGTCCCTCCCTCTGCCAGGCAGGGACCTGTTCCCCTACGACAGCGTCCTCTGCCCGGGGGGGGACCCGGTCCCCTTACCCGGCTCAGCGTCCCTTCCGCCCTGTGGGGGGCCCGGCCCCTTTCCCCGCTTTGGACTTAGGGCGCGCGCCCGCGCCTCCCCCCCCCTTTTAAAGGGG
>JARQOD010008435.1:0-35549 GCA_033576555.1 Oophaga sylvatica | reverse complement strand
TTAAATCTACAGAAATATATACCTGACGGGGCCCAAAATTTAACTAAAAAATTCCCCGGGACGGGACCCCCCCAGCTATTTTTAAAATAAAATACCGCGGGGCCCCAACTTTTTATCACATAATTATCCCGACGGGACCCCAAAAAACCCCCTTTTACAGTAATATATACCGGGGGGCCCCCAACAGTCATATCTACAGAAAATTAACCTACGGGGGCCCCCAAATTCTATATTAAAGTAAAAATTACCGACGGGCCCCCCAAAAGGCTATTTTTAAATTTATCCCTCGGACCCGAATCTATTTTTTCAGTAATAAAACCTGACAGGACCCTTTACAGTCATATCCCCGTAATTATCCCTGAAAGGCCCCCAAACGTCTATATCTAAAATAATTTATCCTGAAAAGGGCCCCTTTTACATCTTATCTAAAATAATATATCCCTGACAGGACCCCTCCCTTTACAAAAAATAAAACCTGACAGGACCCCTTTCAGTTATATCTACAGTAATTTTAACCGACGGGAGCCGAACATCTTTTTTAAAAATAATATATTCAACCGTAATATATCTACTAAATCCTGAAGGAGCCCTACAGTTATTTCTCCAGTAATATATCCCTGACAGGACCCCAAACCATTTCTATATCTACAGTAATAATCCCGACAGGAGCCCTACTTTTCTATATTACGTAATTAACCTGACAGGGGGCCCGAACATCTATATCTACGTAAATTACCTGACGGGGCCCTTTAACAGTTTTAATCTAAAATAATATATCCCCTGACGGGGGCCCAACAGTTATATCTAAAATATAAAACCCTGACAGGCCCCCTTTACAGTTTAATCACGTAATTTTAAAACCTGACGGGGAGCCCATCCCAGTCTTTTTCTACAGAAATTATAACCTGACAGGACCCCCGTTTTATATCTAAAAAAATAATCCCTGACGGGGCCCAAACAGTCAAATTACAGTAATTACCTGACGGAGCCTCAGTCTATATCTACAGAAAATATATCCCGGGAAGGGAGCCCATACAGTCAAATCTAAAAAAAATTTATAAACCTGCGGGGACCCCATACCGTCTATATTTTTCCAGTAATATATCCCTGACGGGAACCCCTTTACAGTCTAAAATCTAAAATTTTAAATTTTCCCTGACGAGCCCTAAAATCTTATCTACAGAAAATATTTTTTTTTTTAAACCCCTGACAGGGGGCCCGAACATTCTATACTACAGAAATATAAAACCTGACGGGAAAGCCCAACAGTTTTATATCTACATAATATTTTACCGACGGACCCCAACAGCCCATATTAAAATAATATATCCCTGAAGGAGCCCTACAGTCTATATCTACAGTAATATATACCTGACAGGAGCCCGTACAGTCTATATCTACAGTAATATATACCTGACATGAGCCCAAACAGTCTGTATCTACAGTAATATATACCTGACAGGAGCCCGTACAGTTTATATCTACAGTAATATAACCTGACAGGAGCCCGTACAGTCTATATCTACAGTAATATATACCTGACAGGAGCCCGTACAGTCTATATCTACAGTAATATATATCTGACAGGAGCCCGTTACAGTCTATATCTACAGTAATATATATCTGACAGGAGCCCGTACAGTCTATATCTACAGTAATATATACCTGACAGGAGCCCATACAGTCTATATCTACGTAAATATAATACCTGACAGGAGCCCGTACAGTCTATATCTACAGTAATATATACCTGACAGGAGCCCATACAGTCTGTATCTAGAGTAACATATACCTGACAGGAGCCCGTACAGTCTATATCTACAGTAATATACACCTGACAGGAGCCTGTACAGTCTGTATCTACAATAATATATACCTGACAGGAGCCTGTATAGTCTATATCTACAGTAATATATACCTGACAGGAGCCCGTACAGTTTATATCTACAGTAATATATACCTGACAGGAGCCCATACAGTCTATATCTACAGTAATATATACCTGACAGGAGCCCGTACAGTCTATATTACAGTAATATATACCTGACAGGAGCCATCATGTCACGCTGTATAGCAGATATATATATATGTGATGACAGTAATCTATATCAAAAGGGCAACATACATATAACATGCGCATAGATATATGATAACATAGAATTACCTGACAGAAAGTCCAGTGGGTCAATACGGAATCGTTATACGCTGTCTCCGGCTAGAGGGTGACCGGGGTCTATGCTGACCCTTAAACTGGGGTCCTAACTAATCCCTCTACCTGGAGGTACTGTTAAAGGTACAGAGGTCCAGGCCACCAGCGTAAACCCTGTCTCCTATCAATCCCTGCCAACTGTAATCTAGTCCTAAGAAGGACCCTAATTACCACCAAAGGGAATGAACAGGTAACGGTTAATTAACAGAAAGACATACAAGAAAGACAAGAAATAAAGTAATAAAGTCTTACATACAACACTCACACACAGTAGGAACACTAAGGTCTCAGAGATAAAACTATAAGCTATAAGAGTAAAAAACAACTAAGGAGCTCTTAGCTTAAGTATTCTCAGACCGATCCAGTCTGCTAGACTACATAAAGGCTTTCACCGGCATCTAACAAGCAGACTGGCAGGTATATGAAGGAATCTAATTAGAACATAATCAAAAGCAGCCGGGCGAGGCTGGACCTAGTCTTAGCAAAGAGCTAGGTAAAATTAACTCCCTCATTACCAAACACAAAGAAAATCAACTCAGCTGTGAGAAGTCAGAGTGTGTAATCGCGACGATCCTTGTGGCGATACACCCATGACAATAGTTATATCTACAGTAATATATACCTGACAGATGCCCATACAGTCTATATCTACAGTAATATATACCTGACAGGAGCCCATACAGTCTATATCTACAGTAAATACACCTGACAGGAGCCCGTACAGTCTATATCTACAGTATATAAACCTGACAGGAGCCCATACAGTCTATATCTACAGTAATATATACCTGACAGAAGCCCATAAAGTCTATATCTACAGTAATATATACCTGACAGGAGCCCGTACAGTCTATATCTACAGTAATATATACCTGACAGGAGCCGTACAGTCTGTATCTACAATAATATTTACCTGAAGGAGCCCATACAGTCTATATCTACAATAATATATACCTGACAGGAGCCCATATGTCTATATCTACAGTAATATATACCTGACAGGAGCCCATACAGTCTATATCTACAGTAATATATACCTGACAGGAGCCCGTACAGTCTATATCTACAGTAATATATACTGACAGGAGCCCATACAGTCTGTATCTACAGTAATATATACTGACAGGAGCCCATACTAGTCTATATCTACAGTAATATATACCTGACAGGAGCCCGTACAGTCTGTATCTACAATAATATACCTGACAGGAGCCCCATACAGTCTATATCTACAGTAATATATACCTGACAGGAGCCCATACATCTATTTCTACAGTAATATATACCTGACAGGAGCCCATACAGTCTATATCTACAATACTATATACCTGACAGGAGCCCATACAGTCTATATCTACAATAATATATACCTGACAGGAGCCCGTACTGTCTATATCTACAGTAATATATACCTGACAGGAGCCTGTACAGTCTGTATCTACAATAATATATACCTGACAGGAGCCATTACAGTCTATATCTACAGTGATATATACCTGACAGGAGCCGTACAGTCTACATCTACAGTATTATATACCTGACAGGAGTCCATACAGTCTATATCTAACAGTAATATATACCTGAAAGGAGCCCGTTATAGTCTATATCTACAGTAATATATACCTGACAGGAGCCCACACAGTCTATATCTACAGTAATATATACCTGACAGGAGCCCGTACAGTCTATATCTACAGTAATATATACCTGACAGGAGCCCATACAGTCTGTATCTACAGTAATATATACCTGACAGGAGCCCATACAGTCTATATCTACAGTAATATATACCTGACAGGAGCCCGTACAGTCTATATCTACAATAATATATACCTGACAGGAGCCCGTACAGTCTATATCTACAGTAATATATACTGACAGGAGCCCGAACAGTCTATATCTACAGTAATATATACCTGACAGGAGCCCGAACAGTCTATATCTACAGTAATATATACCTGACAGAGCCCGAACAGTCTATATCTACAGTAATATATACCTGACAGGAGCCCGTACAGTCTATATCTACAGTAATATATACCTGACAGGAGCCCACACAGTCTATATCTACAGTAATATATACCTGACAGGAGCCCGTACAGTCTATATCTACAGTAATATATACCTGACAGGAGCCCATACAGTCTGTATCTACAGTAATATATACCTGACAGGAGCCCGTACAGTTTTATATCTACAGTAATATATACCTGACAGGAGCCCGTATAGTCTATATCTACAGTAATATATACCTGACAGGAGCCCATACAGTCTATATCTACAGTAATATATATCTGACAGGAGCCCGTACAGTCTATATCTACAGTAATATATATCTGACAGGAGCCCGTACAGTCTATATCTACAGTAATATATACCTGACAGGAGCCCATACAGTCTATATCTACAGTAATATATACCTGACAGGAGCCCGTACAGTCTATATCTACAGTAATATATACCTGACAGGAGCCCATACATGTCACGCTGTATAGCAGATATATATATATGTGATGACAGTATCTATATCAAAAGGGCAAAACAATATAACATGCGCATAGATATATGATAACATAGAATTACCTGAAAGAAAGTCCAGTGGGTCAATACGGAATCCGTTATACGCTGTCTCCGGCTAGAGGGTGACCGGGGTCTATGCTGACCCTAAACTGGGGTCCTAACTAATCCCTCTACCTGGAGGTACTGTTAAAGGTACAGAGGTCCAGGCCACCAGCGTAAACCCTGTCTCCTATCAATCCCTGCCAACTGTAATCTTAGTCCTAAGAAGGACCCTAATTACCACCAAGGGAATGAACAGGTAACGGTTAATTAACAGAAAGACATACAAGAAAGACAAGAAATAAAGTAAATAAAGTCTTACATACAACACTCACACACAGTAGGAACACCTAAGGTCTCAGAGATAAACTATAAGCTATAAGAGTAAAAACAACTAAGGAGCTCTTAGCTTAAGTATTCTCAGAACCGATCCAGTCTGCTAGACTACATAAAGGCTTTCACCGGCATCTAACAAGCAGACTGGCAGGTATATGAAGGAATCTAATTAGAACATAATCAAAAGCAGCCGGGCGAGGCTGGACCTAGTCTTAGCAAAGAGCTAGGTAAAATTAACTCCCTCATTACCAAACACAAAGAAACAGCAACTCAGCTGTGAGAAGTCAGAGTGTGTAATCGCGACGATCCTTGTGGCGATACACCCATGACAATACAGTCTATATCTACAGTAATATATACCTGACAGATGCCCATACAGTCTATATCTACAGTAATATATACCTGACAGGAGCCCATATAGTCTATATCTACAGTAAACTATACCTGACAGAAGCTCGTACAGTCTATATCTACAGTATTATATACCTGACAGATGCCCATACAGTCTATATCTACAGTAATATATACCTGACAGGAGCCTGTACAGTCTATATCTACAGTAATATATACCTGACAGGAGCCCATACAGTCTATATCTACAATAATATATACCTGACAGGAGCCTGTACAGTCTATATCTACAATAATATATACCTGACAGGAGCCCATACAGTCTATATCTACAGTAATATATACCTGACAGGAGCCCGTACAGTCTATATCTACAGTAATATGTACCTGACAGGAGCCTGTACAGACTATATCTATAATAATATATACCTGACAGGAGCCCGTACAGTCTATATCTACAGTAATATATACCTGACAGGAGCCCATACAGTCTATATCTCCAGTAAAATATACCTGACAGGAGCCCATACAGTCTATATCTACAGTAATATATACCTGACAGGAGCCCATACAGTCTATATCTACAGTAATATACACCTGACAGGAGCCCGTACAGTCTATATCTACAGTAATATAAACCTGACAGGAACCCATACAGTCTATATCTACAGTAATATATACCTGACAGAAGCCCATAAAGTCTATATCTACAGTAATTATATACCTGACAGGAGCCCGTAAAGTCTATATCTACAGTAATATATACCTGACAGGAGCCTGTACAGTCTATATCTACAATAATATATACCTGACAGGAGCCCGTACAGTCTGTATCTACAATAATATATACCTGACAGGAGTCCATACAGTCTATATCTTCATAATATATACCTGACAGGAGCCCATACAGTCTATATCTACAGTAATATATACCTGACAGGAGCCCATACAGTCTATATCTACAGTAATATATACCTGACAGGAGCCCGTACAGTCTATATCTACAGTAATATATACCTGACAGGAGCCCATACAGTCTGTATCTACAGTAATATATACCTGACAGGAGCCCATACAGTCTATATCTACAGTAATATATACCTGACAGGAGCCCGTACAGTCTGTATCTACAATAATATATACCTGACAGGAGCCCATACAGTCTATATCTACAATAATATATACCTGACAGGAGCCCATACAGTCTATATCTACAGTAATATATACCTGACAGGAGCCCATACAATCTATTTCTACAGTAATATATACCTGACAGGAGCCCATGCAGTCTATATCTACAATACTATATACCTGACAGGAGCCCATACAGTCTATATCTACAATAATATATACCTGACAGGAGCCCATACAGTCTATATCTACAGTAATATATACCTGACAGGAGCCCATACAGTCTATATCTACAATAATATATACCTGACAGGAGCCCGTACTGTCTATATCTACAGTATTATATACCTGACAGGAGCCCATACAGTCTATATCTACTTTAATATATACCTGACAGGAGCCCGTATAGTCTATATCTACAGTAATATATACCTGACAGGAGCCCACACAGTCTATATCTACAGTAACATATACCTGACAGGAGCCCGTACAGTCTATATCTACAGTAATATATACCTGACAGGAGCCCATACAGTCTGTATCTACAGTAATATATACCTGACAGGAGCCCATACAGGTGCGATTTGGAGAGAAGACAATTAAGCTCCCCTTCAGTTATATTGGAGAGGGAGGTTATGGGTTAGGGCATTGGTCTGGTATACAAAGGGTTGTGGTGGTTGAACAATGAAGACTTGCCTTGTTTGGTCGATCTTATTTTTGAAGTGTGTGGCAAAGTCCTCAGCAGAGATGAGGGAGGTAGGAGGGGGCAGTGGTGGGCGGAGGAGGGAGTTAAAAGTTTTGAATAACTGTTTGGGGTTGTAGGATAGGGAAGATACGAGGGTTGTGAAGTAGGCCTGTTTAGCAGAGGTGAGGGCAGATTTGAAAGAGAGTGTTGCTTGTTTGAATGCAGTGAAGTCGTCTTGCGAATTTGTTTTTTTCCAACGCCGCTCTGTAATCCTGGACACTTGCCGGAGTTTTTTAGTGGTGTTATTGTGCCAGGATTGTCTGTTGGTACGTCGCACTCTGCCATGAACGAGAGGGGCGACCGTGTCAATAGCCGATGTGAGAGTGGCATTGTAGAAAGCAGTGGCACTGTCTGTATCGTGGAGTGAGGATATTGATGCCAGTGAAAGAATAGAGTCAGAGAGTGTGTGGATGTCTAGGTGTGCAAGGTGTTGTCACGCTGTATAGCAGATATATATATGTGATGTCAGTAATCTATATCAAAAGGGCAACATACTATATAACATGCGCATAGATATATGATAACATAGATTTACCTGACAGAATGTCCAGTGGGTCAAAACGGAATCCGTTATACGCTGTCTCCGGCTAGAGGGTGACCGGGGTCTAAGCTGACCCTAAACTGGGGTCCTAACTAATCCCTCAACCTGGAGGTACTGTTAAAGGTACAGAGGTCCAGGCCACCAGCGTAAACCCTGTCTCCTATCAATCCCTGCCAACTGTATTCTAGTCCTAAGAAGGACCCTGAATACCACCAAAGGGAATGAACAGGTAACGGTTAATGAACAGAAAGACATACAAGAAAGACAAGAAATAAAGTAAATAAAGTCTTACATACAACACTCACACACAGTAGGAACACCTAAGGTCTCAGAGATAAACTATAAGCTATAAGAATAAAAACAACTAAGGAGCTCTTAGCTTAAGTATTCTCAGAACCGCTCCAGTCTGCTAGACTACATGAATGCTTTCACCGGCGTCTAACACCCAGACTGGCAGGAATATAAAGGAAACTAATTAGAACATAATCAAAAGCAGCCGGGCGAGGCTGGACCTAGTCTTAGCAAAGAGCTAGGTAAAATTAACTCTCTCATTACCAAACACAAAGAAACAGCAGCTCAGCTGTGAGAAGTCAGAATGTGCAATCGCGACGATCTTCGTGGCGATGCACCCATGACAGTACCCCCCCTTCTACGAGGGGCCTCCGGACCCTCATGACCAGGTCTGTCCGGGTAAGTTGTGTGAAAGGTCCGAACCAATCGATCTGCGTTAGCATCAGACGCAGGGACCCACGTCCTCTCCTCAGGACCATACCCCCTCCAAAGAACTAAGTACTGAGGGGATCGGCGACTGAGACGTGAGTCAATGATTTTCGACCCATGAAATTCCACGTTATCATTGACTACCACTGAAGGAGGAGGTAGAGGTGACGGTATGACTGGTGCCACATACTTTTTAAGTAATGACTTGTGAAACACATTATGATTTTTAAACGTAGGAGGGAGGTCCAGACGAAATGCCACAGGATTAATTATGGAACTGATCCTGTACGGCCCGATGAATCTGGGACCCAACCTCCAGGAGGGAACTTTAAGTTTTATATTCCTGGTAGACAACCACACCAGATCGTTCACCTTCAGATCTCGACCAGAAACTCTCCCCCTATCAGCCATCCGTTTGTAACGGTTCTCCGTAACCTTCAGTCTTAACCGATCTGGAACTATCAGTCTCCCTGGAAGTCCCACAGGGGCGTCCCCCTGAGCCCCCAATACCTCCCCCTCAAGCTCAGAGCATACAGCTGACACTACAACTCCCTCCTGAGGAATAGGAACCGGATCATCCATCCTCCCGGTCCCTGGGAAAGTACGAGATAAGGCATCAGGAAGCAACTTTATTGAGCAGTCATATGCGCGATGAGGAGGTAACTCTTTACACCCCTCCTCTGAGAACATCTCCCCAAAGTCCTCCAGAAAAGGAGGCAAAGTCCTAGGCACAACCGCACCGATGACCGTGCTCATGCAGTTATTCTTGCAAAATTCACCCCACTGGCTTATCTTTCTGGATTGCCAATCAATCACTGGGTTATGTTTAGCCAACCAAGGAAGTCCCAACACAATAGGAGTAGGTAGACCCTCCAACACATAACAAGACAATTGCTCTTTATGTATTGCCCCTACTCGAAGATCTATGTTATGAACAGCTTGTACCAAGCTACCTTGACCAAGAGGTCTAGAATCAATAGAGAGTATAGGGACCGGTTTGGCCAATACACTCAGTTGCATACCATGCACCTGGGCAAACCGAGCGTCCACCAGATTAGCCCCGGACCCACTATCAAGAAAAACAGAAATCCTCTCAGTTCTAGTACCAATCACCACCTCCGCAGGCACGAGAAACTGAGAGGGATTTGGGGACGAAATACACACTCCCAGGTTAACTCCTTGGCTCAAAGAGGTCCGGGATGGACACCCCCCAACAAAATGTCCCTCTCTCCCGCAAAAGAAACACCTTCTAGTCTTGCGGCGCACCGCCGATTCCCTCCTACAAAATGATGTCCCTCCCAACTGCATGGGTTCCTCAGAACAGACCAGGGAACCTCAGTAAAAGGGACTTTAGTATTAGGTGGAGTCATCACGGGGGGCGGAGTTACCTCGCGTCTTCCCCGAAGTCGTCTATCAATGCGAATAGCGAGGGCCATAGCAGCCTCCAGTGATGGAGGAGAATCATACTGAGCCAACACATCTTTTAATTTGTCAGACAACCCTTGACAAAACTGGCTCCTAAGAGCTGGGTCATTCCACTGAGTATCTGTTGCCCATCTACGGAACTCAGAAGAATATTCCTCCGCTGGACGATTTCCTTGCCGTATTTTACGTAACCTTGTTTCAGCAAGGGAGACTCGATCCGGATCATCATATACCAGACCCAGGGCAGTAAAAAATCGATCCACTGACTGGAGATCTGGGGAGCCTGGAGGAATAGAGAACGCCCAAGATTGAGGGTCCCCTTGTAAGAGCGATATAACAATTCCCACCCTCTGCTCTTCACTCCCAGATGACCGAGGCCGCAGCCGAAAGTACAATTTACATGCCTCCCGGAAAGTAAAAAATTTGTCCCGCCCACCAGTGAACCTATCCGGGAGAGCAACCTTAGGTTCAGATCTGGTTTGCTCCGGGGGGACAAAACCTTGGACTTAATGTCTGCAAATTCCATGGACAACCCCTGCAACTGCCGGGCCAGCTGGGCTACTGGATCCATGACAGCTGGGGAGAATCTTTAGTTGGGCCGGTGAAAATGTCACGCTGTATAGCAGATATATATATATGTGATGTCAGTAATCTATATCAAAAGGGCAACATACTATATAACATGCGCATAGATATATGATAACATAGATTTACCTGACAGAATGTCCAGTGGGTCAAAACGGAATCCGTTACACGCTGTCTCCGGCTAGAGGGTGACCGGGGTCTAAGCTGACCCTAAACTGGGGTCCTAACTAATCCCTCAACCTGGAGGTACTGTTAAAGGTACAGAGGTCCAGGCCACCAGCGTAAACCCTGTCTCCTATCAATCCCTGCCAACTGTATTCTAGTCCTAAGAAGGACCCTGAATACCACCAAAGGGAATGAACAGGTAACGGTTAATGAACAGAAAGACATACAAGAAAGACAAGAAATAAAGTAAATAAAGTCTTACATACAACACTCACACACAGTAGGAACACCTAAGGTCTCAGAGATAAACTATAAGCTATAAGAGTAAAAACAACTAAGGAGCTCTTAGCTTAAGTATTCTCAGAACCGCTCCAGTCTGCTAGACTACATGAATGCTTTCACCGGCGTCTAACACCCAGACTGGCAGGAATAAAGGAAACTAATTAGAACATAATCAAAAGCAGCCGGGCGAGGCTGGACCTAGTCTTAGCAAAGAGCTAGGTAAAATTAACTCTCTCATTACCAAACACAAAGAAACAGCAGCTCAGCTGTGAGAAGTCAGAATGTGCAATCGCGACGATCTTCGTGGCGATGCACCCATGACAGGTGTCTGCGGAGGTGCACGTGTTGCTGGACGTGGGTGACAGGAGAGGAGGACAGGGATGAGAAAGTGAGTAGATGGTGGTCGGATAGAGGGAGAGGGAGGTGGTGAAGTTAGATAGAGAGCAGAGGCGGGTGAAGACCAAGTCTAATGTATGACCATCCGTGTGGGTGGCTGAGGAGGACCACTGAGTAAGTCCAAAGGATGAAGTAAGGGACAGAAGTTTGGAGGCTGCTGACTGAAGGGTATCAGTGGGGATGTTGAAGTCACCCATGATGATGGTGGGGATGTCAGTGGAGAGAAAGTGAAGAAGCCAGGTAGTGAATTGGTAGATGAAGGCGGTAGTCGGGCCTGGAGGTCGGTATATGACGGCCACTTGGAGGTTGGAGGGAGAGTAGATGCGGACAGAGTGGACTTCAAAGGAGGGGAGGATTAGAGAGGGAAGAGGTGGAATTGGGTTAAAGTTGCAGTTAGAGGAAAGGAGAACACCCACTCCTCCACCATGTCTGTTTCCAGGGCGAGGAGTGTGGGTGAATTGGAGGCCACCGTAACACAGCGCAGCAGGGGAGGCGGTGTCAGAGGGTGTCAGCCATGTTTCTGTGAGGGCGAGGAAAGCAAGATTGCGAGAGAGAAAGAGGTCATGAATCACATGAAGCTTATTGCAGATAGAGCGGGCATTCCAGAGTGCTCCAGAGAGAGGGAGCAGGGGGGTGGGTGTCAATGGCACGGGTTTTACGTTGGAAAGATTGCGGTAGTTCTTATTAGATAGGGAGCGGTAGGAAGGAGTACTAATGGTGGGTATGAACTGTGGAGGTCCAGGATTGGGAGATATGTCACCAGCAGTGAGGAGGAGCAGAGAAAGGGAGAGCAGGTGGGAGAAGGAGAGAGGGAAGCTTGTTTTGTGTTTTATTAGGACAGATTTGAGGTTGAGGAGCAGGTCAGCAGAGGAGGTCAGATGGGGAGGAAGGAGGGAAGGGAGATGATTATTTGATTAGAGGGTGCTGGGGTTTGGGGATAGCGAAGGAGAGAGAGGATTAACGGAGCAAACACTGTGAAGGCATATGTAAACATGGAGAAAGAGTGAGATGGGTAATTAGAAAAGCCAGGTACAAGTAATTAGAAGTGCTTACTCAGCAGACATACCCAAAAGAGACATAGTGTGGGGTCCTGACTCCTGCCGTGACTAACTGCCGTTGAAATAACTGCAGCTTCACTGTACTTTTGCTGCAGTGGTACTTCTGCTGTATGTGCGTGCCTGACCCCACATGCGTGCCCCCCTTAAGGTACTGCCACACTAAACAACATCGCTAACAGGATCGCTAAAAAACGTCACTATTTAGCGATCCCGTTAGCGATGTTGTTGTGTGCGGCATCTACCAGCGACGTGGCCCCTGCTGAGATCCTGCTGTGATCTCGCTCGTCGTTCTCATCGTTCCGGACCCTATTTTTATCGTCGGCGCCCCGCTGGTAAGTATATATCGCTGAGTGTAGCACCTTTTGTTAGCGATTTAGCGGTACTTTTGTAAAGTCGTTAAGGAGATCGCTAACCGCGATAGCGTCCTTAACGACATCGCTAAATTAGGCTGCTACTAGCGATATAGAAACAATCCCGCTAGCGATCGCATTAGTATGCGTCGTTATCGTGATCGCTAGCGGGATTGTTTAGTGTGGCAGTACCTTTAGACTGCTACTGAATATATAGGACTGAGTAGAGGATCAGGTGGGAGGAGTTGTGGGAGCTGCTTTGGGATAAATTAGCAGCTGGCCAGCACACCAGGGAAGCTTACACAATCAAAGGCACAGGGCCTGGCTGCATCCATATGCTGGTAACACCTTGCACCTGATAGCATCTCTACTGGCCCCAGCATGGCTATACAGCAGTAAGTATTGAATACAATGCAACAAATTAATTTAGCAAACATTCAGCAGCCACTGTTATATACCATTTAAAGGAAAAAGTTGCACAGTAGTAAAAGTCAGACCACAGCAAGCAGAGGTTGTAGAGATTGTACCATTTAGGCCGGCGTCACAAACAACTACAAAAAATCGGTCTGTTTTAGTCGGTCGATTGTCGGATCAAAATGCAAACATCACACATCCTTCTGTCATCCGATTTTCCTTCAAATATGCGATTTAGTCGCATGTGTGTGTACCTTGTAACATCCGATTTTCATCCGACTTGCGAAAATTTCTCGCAGGCTTGCAAAACTGACATATAATGGATCCAAAAGAATAGTATTTCAATCACAAAAGAAAGAATAGATATATACACATAGAACACATATATATATATATATATATATATATTGTGAGACAGTGAAGGGATATGTATTGAATGGGGTGTACATTTCACCTAGGTACTTTGCTGACTGGGATAAGGGAAATGTATGGCTTTGTACACCTAGTGGTAGAGAAAGGTCACTACACCCTACATTCAGTACACACTTGCAGCTCAGGCCTGAAACCATTCAGCTGTTAATTAGGAGACCAGAAGTAGGTGTCTGCGAACACAGTCAGAGAGCTCGCTTAGTCTGGACAAGGAGTCCCGGCACAAGAAGCAGTCTCCAGGAGTATGAGCTGTCTCAGTCTGGGTGCTCGATGTACCCCGGACACAGGAGTAGTCTCTGTGAGAATCCATGTGGTGACTACTGAATAGGAGGGATCTCTCTCAAGTCTGGACGTTGGATGTGCCTTCAGACACAAAGAGGAGTATCTGTGAAACTCCATGCTGGTAACATATATCATATGTGTTGTTTTGGCCCAGGCTGGTAGAGCCTGGTTCCTGATAGAAAGGGACATTACATGTGTGTAGTGAGTAGCCGAGAGGCATTAGGCTTTCTTTTTATGATTTCGTTTTATCACCTATTGTTTGCTGTGGACTTTAATAAAGCTGGTTGCGGCCAGTTTTACACCAGAACTGCTGTCTGAGTGAACTGTTTAAATGCCACTCCGTCTGCCAGGACGGCGATCCCAGAGCTAAATCCCCTGAAAAGCTTACAATTGGCGGAGAATGCTGGGGCAGCACAGTGGCTGATACAATTGGTGCTGGAATGTGTGTGCAGCACAGTGGCGAGAGACAGCTATAAAGGTGAAGTCTGTTGAAGCAGCAGCAGAGAAAAAAAAAAAAAAGTGTGTCAGCAAAAAACGTCTGATTGGAGCAGTCTTAAAGAGACAGTAGCCCTAATAGAGTTTGCAAAAAAAAAAAAAAGTGTGTCTGCACAGCAAAGCTGAACTTGTTGTGGAAAAGACTGTGGAGTGTGCAGCAGCAAAGGAGAAACGTCTGTTGGAGCAGTCTTAAAGAGACAGTGGCCCTAATAGAGTTTGCAGAGAAAAAAAAAAAAGTGTCTGCACAGCAAAGCTGAATTTTCTGTGGAAAAGACTGTGGAGTGTGTATGTCTTGAGTGAAGACTGCCGTTGTTGAGACAGAGAAGTCTGACAGCATGGATGACAGCATGGAGGCACTGTTTGAACAAATGGCGCAAGTTAATGTGCAACATAAGACTGCCGTGGTTGAGACAGATAAGTCCGGCAGTATGGAGGAGCTCGTTGAGTACCTGGTCCAGGCCCAGCGAAGCATGCAGCAGAGCATGGAGCAGCAGCGCCTGCAGCACCAGCAGCGCATGCAGCAGGCCCAGCAGCAATTCCTGCAGCAGCAGCAGGAGAATGACCGGTTGTTTTTTGAGCAGTTGCAGCACTGCAGGGGACTTGCGGCGCATCGTCCCAAAGTAATGTTGCAAAGTCACCTGCATTGTCCGCTGTAAAGAAGGCGGTAAGACGGTCCCTGAAAAAGATGACACCTCGTGATGATGTGGAGGTATATCTCACTAGGTTTGAGGGACTGGCAGAGAAGGAGAATCTGCCCGTATCTGAATGGGCCATGATGGTCGCACCCTATCTGATTGGAGAACCCCAAAGGGCCTATGCTGACCTGAGCGAGCAGGACAGCCAAGACTATGCCAAGCTGAAAGCGGAGATTCTTACCCGGCTGGGTGTTACGGTGACAGCCCGTGCCAGGGGAGTTCATGACTGGAGATGCAGTTGGGAGTCTGCAGTCAGCAAACCTGATTATGGAGTTGGAAAGGTGATAGTGAACCGCTACACCCGAGCATGTCCTCCTGAGGTACAGCCAGAGGTCGGACAAGGAGACCACCAGGACGCCAATCGTCTGGTCAGCCTGATGGAGAAGGCCTTCGCCAGCAAAGACTGTCTCCGTGACCAGCCGTCTGAGTGGTCGTCACTTCAGAGTTCCTGGACGCCGAACTCTCCCGGTAAGAGCGTTCCAGCTGTTGGGGACATGGGGTATGCTGATAAGCGGGTTCAGGCCCGAGGGGACATGTGGGTGGAAAAGTGTGATGGACAGGGTTGGAGATGTCGTGAAATTGCAGCCAACTGTCCAATAGAGGGGAGCCTATGTATTGTGATGTTGGCAGATCTCTCTCTCTCTGCGCAGAACCTGTGTGTGTGTCCACTTCAGCCGAAGAGACTGGACCACAGGTGTCCCCGGTGGTTGTAAATGACTGCCCAGCACAGGCCCTCTTGGACTCAGAGAGTCCAGTGACTTCCATATGTGACAGCCTGATTGATAGGGTCTTCATCCCTGATAAGCACCTGAGTGTGGTGTGCGTCCATGGAGACACCAAAGTCTACCCAGAGACTGTCGTGGACTTGATCCCCAAACGCGGGGAGGTTTCATGTGAAGTGGGGGTAGTGAAGAACCTGGTGCAACCCGTTATATTGGGTAATGACTTTCCCCGATCTAAGGATCTCTGGGGAAAAATGTTTCTGATGGACAGTGTGATGAAGCTCCTATTGAGGGTGCGCAGTCCGAGGGCGGAACACAATGCTAGTGGGCCGTTAAACTTATGTGATAATGATGATGATGATAATGATAATGATGATGATGATCATGATAATGATGATGACCATGATAATGATGCTGATGCTGATAATGATAATGATGATGATCATGATAGTGATGATGATACTGATCATAATCATGATAATGATATTGATAATGATGATGACTGTGAAAAAGATGAAATTCCTTTGCAGGTGATGTTGGGAGACGAGGATGGTGGTTCTCGGGAACCGAGTGTCCCTGACTTACCTGTGTCCTGTGACAATTTTGAGAGTGAGCAGTGGCGAGACCCCACTCTTAAAACGGCACAGGAAAATATAAGTGTTCTAAATGAGGTTTCCCAAGAGCCTGGCTCTGAGGAAGGTTACCTCATGTTGCCATAAACACTCACCTGTTGTATAGGGACACTGAAGTCCAGGGAGAGTCGTGAGCCAGCTCCTAGTACCTGAGCTATATAGAAGTATAGTGCTGGGGTTGTCACATAGTCACATACTTGAGGGACCAGATGGTGAAGTTAATGTTGTGGATGACATGTTAACTAAGGTTCCAGATCAAGATGTAAATGAGAATGAATTGTATAACCCTGACAGTGAGCAGGATGTGAATGAAAATGAAGTGTATAACCCTGAAAGTGAGCAGGATGTGAATGAGAATGAATTGTATAGCCCTGACAGTGAGCCGGATGTGAATGAAAATGAAGTGTATAACCCTGAAAGTGAGCCAGATGTGGCTGAGAAAAAGGGGTCAGACAGGGATAGTGGTAGTGATAGTGAATCATCTGATGACCATAAAGCAACCAGTGCAAATGAGGAAGGCAGGTAGCAAGGAGGTTGAGAGTCCTGAGAAGAAAGCTGATGCTGACCTTACAGCCGGACAGAAGATGGCATCTGAAGATGTTTTACAGTTGGCCGGTTCCCTGGCGAAGACTAAGGTGAAAGGAGGAGAGCTGAGCTTTAAAGGCAGGACTCTGAAACTGAAAGCAGCACAAGTGGATGCTGTTGAAGAGGAGAAGTTATCATGTATGGTATGGAGCTGCATCCTGCCCAGGACTCTGAGGTAATGCTGCAGAGGTGGAAAAAGCCATGGAAGTGGTGGTCACCAAGCCAGATGCCTCATCAGAAGCTGAGGTCTCAGGTGAAGCTGTGAGGAACAAGACTGAAGATATGGGGACTGACTCTGTCCAGGAATCTGTTTCTGCCGAAGACAGCGGCGTGGACGGGTTACGGTCCGGATCAGTGGCCGCAGCTCGTGAAGCTCAGCTGGAAGTTCGGCGCCCGAGCCCCAGCGTGTTCCCGAGTGATTACCAAGGATCTGGATAAGTCACAAGATGAGATTTTGAGACATCAGGCTGGCGTGGTGAGCTCAGGCGCACTTTCGTGGAGTCTGCATCGGAGCCGCGTCCCAACGGATGGGAGGGCAATGTGTCGCTCCGTTGCCGCTGCAGACGCACGGGAGCTCGGATGGGATGCGGGCGTGGTGGAGGAGAGGAGTCCGGCGAATTTCTGAGTATACAGATGGCAGCTATCAAGGAGAACTTGAGAGCTGGAATGGATGGAGATATTGGAGACCATAGTGATTGTGTCTGAGGAAGTAGAATGTAAGACTTGACGGTGGGGCTTCTGGGCATGTCCCTACCAGAAGAGCCTGAAGAAGGGGCCGAAGACATAAAGGACGTCCAACAGGTACAAATGAATTGATTACTTCTCAAAAAAACTCCAAACTGTGATGAAGGAGCGTGATGAAGCCATGAGCATCTTCTGGAGAAGCTCAATGAAGTAAAGAAGGTTCAAGGGAACTAGAGAAAAGTGAAAAACCCCCCTATACCTCCTGGATAGTTGGTGACACATGGTCATGCACCAAGAACAGGAGGTACGAGGATTTTTGAGAAGAATCAGCAGAGGTGTTCTGACGTGCCCGGTCGTACTTCTCTGAGGAGGCACTATGCCGAAACTGAGCCCCGCCTAAGGTCAAGATGAAGCCGTGCAGGATACCCAGGCCCGCAGAGAGCATAGGCCTGGGAGGGTACAGGTAGTGCGGATGCTTCAGATGAAGAGAAAGATGATGTTGGCTATGGCTCAGGTGAAGATACAGATGACAATAGTGAAAATGAAGCTGATAGGGCCATGACTGGTCCAGAGTTCACTGTCTGTTAGGACTGTTGACCAGCCCTCCGGTCTGGATGACCAGCCCTCCGTCTGGAGAAGAGGGGGGGATATGTGAGACAGTGAAGGGATATGTATTGAATGGGGTGTACATTTCACCTAGGTACTTTGCTGACTGGATAAGGGAAATGTATGGCTTTGTACACCTAGTGGTAGAGAAAGGTCACTACACCCTACATTCAGTACACACTTGCAGCTCAGGCCTGAAACCATTCAGCTGTTAATTAGGAGACCAGAAGTAGGTGTCTGCGAACACAGTCAGAGAGCTCGCTTAGTCTGGACAAGGAGTCCCGGCACAAGAAGCAGTCTCCAGGATTATGAGCTGTCTCAGTCTGGGTGCTCGATGTACCCTGGACACGGGAGTAGTCTCTGTGAGAATCCATGTGGTGACTACTGAATAGAGGGATCTCTCTCAAGTCTGGACATTGGATGTGCCTTCAGACACAAAGAGGAGTATCTGTGAAACTCCATGCTGGTAACATATATCATATGTGTTGTTTTGGCCCAGCGGGTAAGCCTGGTTCCTGATAGAAAGGGACATTACATGTGTGTAGTGAGTAGCCGAGAGGCATTAGGCTTTCTTTTTATGATTTCGTTTTATCACCTATTGTTGCTGTGGACTTTAATAAAGCTGGTTGCGGCCAGTTTTACACCAGAACTGCTGTCTGAGTGAACTGTTTAAATGCCACTCCGTCTGCCAGGACGGCGATCCCAGAGCTAAACCCCCTGAAAAGCTTACAATATACATTAAATAGATAAGGGGTGCTCACTAAAATATGAGAGGCTGGGTGCTCAGGAGAAAAAACGAATACAATATGATATATAACTCCGGCACTTCCACTATGAAAAAAGGAATAGAACAAAAAAGTCCAAAGAAAGATTCTTTAATGATACCAACACCCTCTGTGTGGAATGTAGAATATAAATTTATACGCAATATATACAGATACTATTCATTCAACGTTTCGGCTAAAAAGCCTTCCTCAAGAATTAGATCTGTTATTCTGTAAGAAATAAGAATATGCCAAATGAACATACAAAAAACGGAGGAACATGAAAATGTACAAAAGATACAAAGAAAAATAAACACACATATATTATACATATATTACATATATTGCGCTTATATAAGACAATTCTCAAGCCTGTAATAATTCCATATTCTGATAGTGAATATTTGTATCCTAACAAAAGAAAAATTTATTAAGTCAAATATGCCCTAAATGGGGCTGAAAAATATCAGAAAGTAACAGGTATAAAACCCATATTGAAAACATGAGCATATGGATATCTAGAATAAGAAAGGAAAAACAGTAGGGCTAACTCGTCTAGCAAATTATTATAATTATAGCACCAAAAGGTGTATAAACAAAAGATAATGACCAATGATTATATATCACGTATGAGCGAAAAAAAAAGGGGGAGTATACATTACATAGGTGAATATTGCGTCGTTCCTAATGGTAGGATACACTGGAATCACCCTAGAATAAAGAGAGTATGGTCCTGTATAACCGGTACAAACAAAATGTCTGGGAGCTCACTGAAGCCCGATTCTCATACCTGAGAAAGTGAGTATAAGCGACGTCGAGAGTACAAGGTGGGTGCCTGGTGACGATGTGACGTCCGTGGCCGTGGGGTGCGAGTCCAGGGAGTGCCGACAAAGCAGCGTGTGATGCCGGTATTTATGCTTCCGGAGTTTTTGCGATAAACACTTCCGGGTACCTGCTTACGTGACCGTTGTGGTAGTGCGCATGTGCCTCACGAAAGGGCCCGAGAAAAGCCGAAGAGCTCGGGACTGGGAGAAAGAAGGCATTGCGCATGCGTTGGATGAAACAGCGCAGGAACAAGGACCATCATTTCTGCTCCATTGTACCCTATTAAGAGAGATTAAAAGATTCAATATTAGTAATCTATATTAAAATATATATTCAAATGGACAAAAATATGAGGGGGATTCGGGTTCACCATATAGTATGATGATCAAACTTAATATTAATGTACTGATCACATATGAACTTCCTATATAGTATTATATGAAATTTTAACAATGGGCATAAGTACCAAAATGTATAACGCATCAAAGAGGCTCAATTATGACATCATGATAATACACACACTAAGTTAATATAATAAAGAAAAACACTTATTGATAATCAGGAACCGTATAAACTAAGACAAATCATATTCCTTATTAAGCCTAAGGGTGCGAGAGTCTGCAATGTATGGATCCAGAACGATTCTCGTTCTTTCAGAAGTTTAACTCTATCGCCACCCCTTCTTGATGTTGGAATGTGATCAATAATTTGAAATTTTAGCTGGGCCACATTATGTTTATACTGGAGAAAGTGTGATGGAATGGGAAGACAAGTGCGTCCACATCGTATTGTGGACTTATGTTGGGAAATCCTGTCGCGTATGTGTTGTGTGGTCTCACCACGTAGCCAAGGCCACAGGGACATTTAATAAAGTATACAACATATGAAGAATCACATGTGTAGTGACCATTGATGGGATAATTGATGAAACAGCGCATCACACGCTGCTTTGTCGCACTCCCTGGGACTCGCACACCCACGGCACCGGACGTCACATCGTCACCAGGCACCCACCTTGTACCTCGACGTCGCTTATACTCACTTTCTCCAGGTATGAGAATCGGGCTTCAGTGAGCTCCCAGACATTTTGTTTGTACCGGTTATACAGGACCATACTCTCTTATATTCTAGGTGATTCCAGTGTATCCTACCATTAGGAACGACGCAATATTCACCTATGTAATGTATACTCCCCCCTTTTTTTTCGCTCATACGTGATATATAATCATTGGTCATTATCTTTTGTTTATACACCTTTTGGTGCTATAATTATAATAATTTGCTAGACGAGTTAGCCCTACTGTTTTTCCTTTCTTATTCTAGATATCCATATGCTCATGTTTTTCAATATGGGTTTTTATACCTGTTACTTTCTGATATTTTTCAGCCCCATTTAGGGCATATTTGAGTTAATACATTTTTCTTTTGTTAGAACAAATATTCACTATCAGAATATGGAATTATTACAGGCTTGAGAATTGTCTATATAAGCGCAATATATGTAATATATGTATAATATATGTGTGTTTATTTTTCTTTGTATCTTCTTGTACATTTTCATGTTCCTTCCGTTTTTTGTATGTTCATTTGGCATATTCTTATTTCTTACAGAATAACAGATCTAATTCTTGAGGAAGGCTTTTTAGCCGAAACGTTGAATGAATAGTATCTGTATATATTGCGTATAAATTTATATTCTACATTCCACACCAAGGGTGTTGGTATCATTAAAGAATCTTTCTTTGGACTTTTTTGTCTCCATTCCCTTTTTCATAGTGGAAGTGCCAGAGTTATATATCATATTGTATTCGTTTTTTCTCCTGAGCACCCAGCCTCTCATATTTTAGTGAGCACCCCTTATCTATTTAACGTATTGACTGTTTTTATGGGTCGCTGCCCTATCTATTCTCATGTCTTTCAACACCTTATCCTACAATCAAGATGAATCTCCAATATTATTTCTCAAGTAACTTTACCAGGAACTTTCTTACACACCCCTGCTGAAGAACTTAGATCTAGGGATTTTGAGAAGGATCTACGTAAGTAACAGCATTAGAGTTACACTGCATCACTCTTGCCGAGTACCATCGTGTACAGCGCATTCCTAGAGGCCTCAGGTTCCTCTGAGACCAACTTTATTCCATAATAATTCAGAATTTTGTTCTAAATTCCAGGCTATCCTCAATAAATGTTCTATGGACCTTATTATTTTAACCATTGAGTTTTTGCAGAAAGAGATCACTGATTTAAAGAAAAACATTGCTACAACAGAACAACATTGTCCAGCACCTATTCTACAGAGGACTTTAAGAAACTGAAGGAGAAACTGGATAAATCTATCTCGGATCTTCGGGGAAGTTTAGAGATCAAAAAGAGGAATAAATTCCTACGCGACACAGAGGATTACAAGAACAATCAGTTTATCGATGGCAAAATACTGGCACCTTCAGAAACCGTCGCTTCCAGAGACGAGGATACAGTCCTATGTCCACCAGCTCGGACAGCGATTTTGGTCCCGCACGTTCTTCTTCTTTTTTAGAACAGCGTCAGTCCCGACCGTACAGAGGAAGACGAGGCGGGGGAGGGCAAGCGGCTTCAACACCAACGTGGACTCATACAAGATGACCACTCGTTCTCAGGTACGGAAACGTCCAATATTGTATACAACATTTCATCCCAGTGTCTTTCCCCGCCGAAATGACTTTATTACAAAAGGACTAACATTTTGCCCATACCACATTTAACACATTTCTTCTTGATCAAGAACTGTCACGTTTTTTCAGGACACTGCGGCTTAAAGCCCATTTCTCTAACCATCCAGTTGTCGAGAGTAACAGCAATAGACAAGTGGAATCCCAATTTTCACTTCGGACTCTAGGCTGAGATCTTTGAGTAATTTTCAACCACCTCGCATATACCATCCCATTGAAACATATATTGATCTAGTGCGTAGAGATATAAAAACCACTCTTGAAGTATCGAAAGAGGTGAAATGTGTGTTAAGAATAATTTGTCTACTGAAGAATATAAAGCTCTCAATTCTTTAAAATCTAATCATAATTTGATAATTAAACCAGCAGACAAGGGGGCTCAATTGTAGTATTGGATCGGTGGTATTATATGGAAGAGATTATGTCACAATTAAGTGACATAACCACCTACATACCCATATCTAACAACCCTACTTTTGATATAGCTAGAGCAATTGATGGGTCATTAGTCGTTACAAACACTTGAACGTTATAGACGATAAACTTCAAGACTATCTCCATAATTCACACCCTATGATTCCGGTGTTTTACACTCTTCCGAAGATTCACAAAAATTGTTAAAACCTCCTGGTAGACCGATCGTTGCTTCGACAAACTCAATACTGTCTCCACTACTATGACTTTGGATAAAATGTTATCCCCTTTGATTCCAACCATACCATCATTTTTGAAAGATACCACACATTTCTTATCCTCCTTAAAAACCCTAGGTAATTTACCTATGGGTGTACTATTAGTAACTATGGACGTCAATAGTTTATATACTAGCATAGAACACCAAGATGGAATTGACTCTGTAATTAAATTTCTTTCCCAACATACGGATTTTTCCGATAATCAAATCAATTTCTGCAAAGACATCATGACACTGATTTTGACAAAAAAAATTTTTCTCTTTGGTGACCAATTTTACATTCAGAAGAGGGGGACAGCCATGGATCTAACATGGCACCCCCATATGCTAACATCTATATGGGGATTTTGAGGAATTGTATGTCTACTCACACCCGTTGTATAACTCGTACAGTATATACTGGAAACGTTTCATGACGATATTTTCTTTATATGGACAGGAGATGAAGATAGTCTTCTTCTCTTCTTCAATTACCTCAATACCTACAGACCAGGTTTAACATTTTCCATCCAGTATAATAAGCGTACTATTAATTTTTTAACCTGCCTTAAGGTCACCTTTCAATACTAAGGTGACATTAAGGTGACATTATTAACCCATTCGCCACCGCTACAGGCAATGGGAATAGATGGGCAAAGTGCCAGAAAGGGCAAATCTAATTATAGATTTGCCCTTTCTGGGTGTTTGGGGCAGATGTTAGTAGCCAGGGGGGCACAAAAAAAATGTACCCTCCCTAGCTGTTATTATCTGCCCCCACTCGCTTGCTTTGTCTGTCTGGTGGAGAAAATACAGCGGGAGCCCACGCATTTTTTTCAACGAATTTACACCTTTAATTAACCCCTACATGTCTGAAATTTTGCACAAATACACTCATGTAATTGTAAGTTCTAAACAAATATCAAAATACAGGAAATGACATGGTTAACTGTGTGGAAACAATGTATCATTTCATGTCGGCTTCTGTGATTTCACAAAAAGCCGGCAATTGAATTAGCGGCTATTACAGTATGTAGAAGTCTAGGAACTATAAATATATATATATATATATATATATACATGTCACAATTATATAATATATATATATATATATGTATTCTATGTGTGTATATCTATTCTTTCTGTTCTTTATTAAAGCTGTCAGTGTGATTTTACAGTATAGCCGGGGATGAATTGCCGGCTTTTCTAAAGGACAACCGATGCGATTAATCGCAATCACACATGCGGTCTGTTTGTAATCAGATTTTTCATCGCTCCCATAGACTTGCATTGGCGATAGTCGACCCACAATCGTGACAATCGCAGCATGCTGCGATTGCACACGGACGTTTAAAACGGACCACAAAAAATCTGATACTAGGAGCTGCTCCATAGATTAACATAGGGCAGACTGCAATACGATTTTTCATCGTATTGCAGTCGTCCGATTCTGTCGCCAGTGTGACGCCGCCTTAAAGGAAAAGTTGCACAGTAGTAAAAGTCAGACCACAGCAAGCAAAGGTTGTAAGGTTGTACCATTTAAAGGAAAAGTTGCACAGTAGTAAAAGTCAGACCACAGCAAGCAAGGTTGTAGAGATTGTACCATTTAAAGGAAAAGTTGCACAGTAGTAAAAGTCAGACCACAGCAAGCAGAGGTTGTAGAGATTGTACCTGTGTGAAGAGAGGAGATGGTTGTTAATTGTCAGCCGTTGAAATAACTGCAGCTTCACTGTACTTTTGCTGCAGTGGTACTTCTGCTGTATGTGCGTGCCTGACCCCACATACAGTCTATATCTACAATAATATACACCTGACAGGAGCCCATACAGTCTATATCTACAGTAATATACACCTGACAGGAGCCTGTACAGTCTGTAATCTACAATAATATATACCTGACAGGAGCCTGTATAGTCTATATCTACAGTAATATATACCTGACAGGAGCCCGTACAGTCTATATCTACAGTAATATATACCTGACAGGAGCCTGTACAGTCTATATCTACAGTAATATATACCTGACAGGAGCCCGTACAGTCTATATCTACAGTAATATATACCTGACAGGAGTCCGTACAGTCTATATCTACAGTAATATATACCTGACAGGAGCCCGTACAGTCTATATCTACAGTAATATATACCTGACAGGAGCCCGTACAGTCTATATCTACAGTAATATATACCTGACAGGAGCCCGTACAGTCTATATCTATAGTAATACATACCTGACAGGACCCGTACAGTCTATATCTACAGTAATATATACCTGACAGGAGCCCGTACAGTCTATATCTACAGTAATATATACCTGACAGGAGCCCGTACAGTCTATATCTACAGTAGTATATACCCGACAGGAGCCCATACAGTCTATATTTACAGTAATATATACCTGACAGAGCCCGTACAGTCTATATCTACAGTAATATATACCTGACAGGAGCCCATACAGTCTATATCTACAATAATATATACCTGACAGGACCCGTACAGTCTATATCTACAGTAATATATACCTGACAGAGCCCATACAGTCTATATCTACAGTAATATATGTCACGACGTATAACAGATATATTCAAAGATAGCAACCTATATCTAATGTGACATCATTCTAAATTTCATATAATAGAGAAAATCAACATGTATACATAGTATCTGCCAGCAATGTCTTACCTGACATAATATCCTATGTATTGTGGGTCAATACTGTGTACGTGTCACGCTGTCTCTGGATAGAGGTGGACCGGAGTCTATGCTGACCCTGAACTGGGGTCCTGACTAGTCCCTCTAACCTGGAGGTACTGTTAATGGTACAGAGGTCCAGGCCGCCAGCGTAACCCTGTCTCCTGTAGATCCCTGACCACTGTAATCTAGTCCTGAGAAGGACCCTGATTACCACCACAGGGAATGGGCAGGTCACAGCTTACACACAGTCTAAGACAAACGAGACAGACAAGGGGTAAAGAAAAACACAGCCTTGCATACAACACTTCCACTACAGAGGAACACAAAAGGTTAAGGAGATAAACAATAAGCGAGGAGAGGAAAAACCACAACAGGCACTCTTACTTAAGTCTTCTCAGAAACGATCCGCTCTGCTGGTCTGAATGAATGCTTTCACCGCAACTTCCCCAGCAGACCAGCAGGTATATGAAGGAAGCTAATTAACAAAACATCAATCGCAGCTGGGCGAGGCTGGTCACCCAGCACCGAGAGAGAAAAAATTAACCCCTCATGCCGAAAAACACCCAGCACCAGAAACTCAGCTGTGCGAAGTCAGGGTGTGCAATCGCGACGATCTCCGCCGCGACACACCCGTGACAGTACCCCCCTTCTACGAGGGGCCCTGGACCCTCAGGGCCTGGTCTATCTGGGTGAGTAGTGTGGAAGGCCCGAACCAAACGGTCTGCGTTAATATCCGACGCAGAAACCCACATCCTCTCCTCAGGACCGTACCCCCTCCAATGAACAAGGTACTGAAGGACCGGCGATTCAGACGTGAGTCAATGATCTTCGATACCTGAAACTCCAAATTACCATTGACCACCACTGGAGGAGGAGGTAGAGGTGACGGTATAACTGGTGTCACGTACCTCTTAAGCAACGATTTGTGGAACACATTGTGGATTTTAAATGTAGGAGGGAGGTCAAGACGGAAAGCCACCGGATTAACTATTGAACTGATCCTGTATGGCCCGATGAATCTGGGACCCGATTTCCAGGAGGAACCTTAAGTTTTATATTCTTGGTAGACAACCATACCAGATCGTTCACACTTAGGTCCGGACAAGACACTCTCCTCCTATCAGCCATACGTTTGTATCGGTTCCCCATAGTGCTCAATTATTAAGCACTCCTCCCCACACTGAAGCAAGTGACACGAAAATCGTTCCTCCCAGGAACCCCAAAGAGCCCCCCCATTGAAAGTACAAAACTGGGAGTGAAAACCATATGCCCCAAAAAACGGGGACTTACCAGTGGACTCGCTCCGCCTATTGTTAAGAGCGAACTCGCCAGAGGCAAGAAAGAAGACCAGTCCTCTTGTTCTCTGAGACAAAACACCGGAGATATGTCTCTAAGCTCTGATTCAGACGCTCTGTCTGACCATTGGTCTGCGGATGAAAAGCCGAAGAAAATGACAACTGCATCCCCCGACGAGAACAAAATGCCTTCCAGAATTTGGACACAAACTGAGACCCCCGATCCGACACCACATCGGAAGGCAACCCGTGAAGTCTCACAAATCTCCCCAATGAACACCTGCGCCATAGTTTTAGCATTAGGAAGAGCAGAAGAGCAATAAAATGTGCCATTTTTGCTGAACCTGTCAACTACAACTATATACAGTTTTACCTGAAGACGGAGGAAGTCCGTAATGAAGTCCATAGACAGATGGGTCCATGGACGCTCCGGGATTTCAACGGTAAAAGGGCCCCAGACGGACGGTATGTGGGGTCTTAGAGCGCGCACATACCCCACAGGATGCGACAAAAGTTACCACCTCTTTATTTAAGTAGGCCACCAAAACCGGCGGAGAAAACGAGATCTACAGTTGCTTTACTCCCTGGGTGTCCTGCCAAAGCAAATTATGATGTGCCTCGATAACCTTTTGTCTTAACTGATCTGGAACAAACAGTTTCCCGGAGGTCCTACAGGGGCGTCCCCCTGAGCCTCCAATACCTCCTCCTCAAGCTCAGAGCATACAGCCGACACCACAACTCCCTCCTGAAGAATAGGAACCGGGTCATCCGTCTTCCCGGCCCCCGGGAAACACAAGATAAGGCATCAGCCTTTACATTTTTTGACCCAGGACGATTATGTGACGACAAAATTAAACCTGGTAAAAAACAACGACCATCTAGCTTGTCTGGAATTCAGACGTTTTGCAGACTCTAAATACAGCAGGTTCTTGTGATCAGTAATGACGGTGACTGGGTGGACTGCCCCCTCCAAAAGTGACGCCACTCTTCAAAAGCCAACTAATGGCCAAGAGTTCCCTATTGCCGACATCATAATTCCTCTCGGCGGACGACAATTTTTTAGAGAAGAAAGCGCACGGATGCCATTTACCAGGGGACGGACCTTGAGATAATACCGCACCCACTCCTACGTCAGATGCGTCTACCTCCACAATGAACGGTTGTATGCATCAGGTTGATGAGTATGGGTGCTGAAGCAAAACATTTTTCAAGAGGAAAATGCTTGACAAGCTTTGTCAGACCACCTAGAAAAATCCGTCCCTTTTTTTGTCATGTCAGTTGAGAGGTTTGACAACAGATGAGAAATTACGAATAAATTTCCGGTAGTAGTTAGCAAACCCCAGGAAACGCTGCAGTGCTTTAAGATCCTCTGGCCGATCCCATTCAAGCACAGCCCTTTACTTTCCAGGGTCCATACGGAAACGGAGGCTGACACCAAGAATTCTAAAAACTGAAGTTCTTGTACAGCGAATACACACTTCTCCCATTTGGCTACAGTTTATTATCTCGCAAGATCGCAACACTTGTCTCACATGCTCCTGATGAGACACAAGACCGGCGAGTAAATTAAGATGTCATCTAGATAAAAGACAACAAACTGTCCCACTAGGTGGCGAAAGATGTCATTAACAAAATGTTGAAACACCGCCGGGGCAGTATCAGACCGAAAGGCATGACAAGGTTCTCATAATGTCCCTCCGGAGTGTTAAACGCCGTCTTCCCCCTCATCCCCCCTCCTTTATCCTAATCAATTATACGCCCCCCTGAGATCCAACTTAGAGAACCATTTGGGGCCCAAATCTGATTGAAGAGATCAGAATAAGTGGGAGCGGATACGATCTCGGACCGTAATCCGATTAAGCTCACGAAATCCAGGCAAGGGCGTAGGCCCCATCTTTTTCTTCACAAAGAAAACCCCCGGCCACTGGGAAAGATGAAGGTCTAATACCCCTTGCCAGACTTTCCGAAATGTAATCCTTCATAGCTTGCCTCTCAGGACCAGATAGGTTATATAACCTAGATTTTGGTAACTTAGCATCAGAAGCAATTTTATAGCAAAAGTCATATGCGCGATGAGGAGGTAATTCTGACACCCTTCCTCTGAAAACACATCCTCAAAGTCCTCCAAAAAGGAGGTAAGGTTCTAGCACGACCGTACCGATGACCGTGTTCATGCATTTTCTATTGCAAAATTCACCCCACTGCTTATCTCCTGGATTGCCAATTAATAATGGGTTAGTTTAATTAACCAAGAACGTCCCAACACAATAGGAGTGGGAAGGCCCTCCAACACATAACAAGACAAATAGTTCTTTATGTATTTCCCCCACTCGAAGGTCTATGTTTGTCATTGTGCATCGCCACGAAGATCGTCGCGGTTGCACATTCGACTTCTCACAGCTGATTGCTGTTTCTTTGGTTTTGGCAGTTAGGGAGTTAATTCGTCTGTGCTCAGTTCTGGGACTGGGTGCAGTTTCTCCCGCTGCAATTAATTATTTGTTGATTGTTTCCTTAAATCTCTGGTTGTCTGTGTTGGAGGTTGCCAGTGAAATTTCTTCATGCAGACCACAGATAGGATTGTATCTGTAAAGACTTAAGTTAAAGAGCTCCTTAGGTTGTTTTTAAGCTCACCTTGCTTAGAGTTTAATATCCCAGATCATTTATGTTCCTTCTGTGTTTGAGTGTGTATGCAATCTGTGTTTTCTCCAGTCTGTCTTATATGTCTAATCTGGTATTTAGCAGAGATCAGCCCAATCCCTTTGGTGGTAATCAGTATCCTCTAGGACTGATTCAGGTTCAGGGACTGTTAGAGGAGAAGGGTTAGGCTGGAGACTTGGACCTCTGAACCATTATCAGAACCTCCAAGGTGAGGGATTAGTTAGGACCCCAGTTTAGGGGTCAGTTTAGAACCCCCGTCCTCCCTTTTCCTGTGACAGTGTATCAAGTCCTCAGATTAAACCCTGATTTCAACGGATATTGTCAGGTAAATCATTCTAATTTACATTGCTGATGTGCTAATCTATATGTTGTATAGAGTGTTTGTTCTTTTAAGAATAGTTTACGTGACATCTACACATATCATAAGACGCGTGGACATTTTTCACTGGCCATAAAAATTATTTCCATTGCCATGGGATCCAGTAGCCCAAGCTGGCTCTGCAGTTGCAGGATTATCCATGAGCTGACGGACATTAAGTCCAAGTTTTGTCTCCCTCGGAGCAAACAAATTTGAACCTAAAGTAGCTCTCCCGGACAGGTTCACTGGTGGGCGAGACAAATTTTTTACCTTCAGGGAACATGTAAATTGTATTTTCGGCTTCGCCTCGATCATTCAGGAGTGAAGAGCGAGAGTTGGAATTGTTTATCTCGCTCCTACAGGGGACCCTCAATCCTGGGCCTTCTCCCTTCCTCCGGGATCCCGGCTCTGCAGTCAGTAGATCGATTTTTTACTGCCCTGGGTTTGGTATATGATGACCCAGTCGGGTTCTCTCTTGCTGAGACAAAATTACGTAAGATACAGCAGGAGATCGTCCGGCGGAGGAATTTGCTTCTGAGTTCCGTAGATGGGCCACAGATACTCAGTGGAATACCCAGCTCTTAGGAGCCAGTTTTGTCATGGCTTTCTGACAAAATTAAAGGACGTTTTGGCTCAGTATGATTCTCCTCCATCACTGAGGCTGCTATGGCCCTAGCTATCGTACTGATAGACGGCTCCGGAGAGTGCGAGGTAACTCCGCCCCCTGTTGTTACTCCACTTACTACTAAAGTCCCTTATGTTGAGGTTCCCCTTGTCTGTTCGGAGGACCTATGCATTGGGAGGGGCATCTTTCGAGGAGGGGATGGCGGTACCCGCGGACTAGAAGGTTTTCTTCTGGGGGAAAGAGGGACATTTTGTTGGGGGAGTCCATCCCGTGCCTTGTTTTAGCAAAAAGTCGCCGGAAAACTGTTAATCCCAGGTTTTGTGGTGGACGACAACCTGGGGTATGTTTTTCGCCGCTAGTTCTTCTCGTTCCTTGTACCAGTGGGGTGGTGGTGGACAGAGTGGAGAATTTTTTTTTCTTCTTGATAGTGGGCCGGGCTAATCGGTTGACGCTCGTTTGCTCAGGCTAAGGGGATGATCTGAGTGTATTGGTCAAACCGATCCCTATATTTTCCATTGACGCCAGCCTCTCGGCCAAGGTACTTTTGTTCATAGGTTCATAACATTGACCTCGGGTAGGGGCAAAATAGGGAACTATATCTTGTATTGTTGGAGGGTCTACCTACTCCTTTGTGTTGGGATTCCTTGGTTGGTTAAACAAACCCTGTGTTAATTGGAGTCCAGAATAATAAGCCAATGGGGGAGTTTTGCAAAAGAACTGCATGAACACAGCACTGCGGTCGTCCTAGTACTTTGCTCCTTTTTGGAGGGACTTTGGGGATGTGTTCTCTGGAGGGGTGTCAGGGTTGCCTCCTCTCGGTGTATATCTCATTAATTTACTTCCTGATGCTAAGTTACCTAAGCAGGTTATATAACCTTTCGGTCCGAGGGCGGCTATGAAAGAAATATTTCGGAAAGTTGCCAAAGGGCATATTAGACCTTCATTTCCCCAGTGGCCCCGGGGTTCTCTTTGTGAAGAAAAAAGGGAGGCCTCGCCCTTGCTTGGATTTCCGCGAACTTAATCGGATTCTGTTCAGTCCGTACCACTCCCTCTGATTCCTATCTCTTCAATCAATTGTTGGCGCCAAATGGTTCTTAAATTGGATTCAGGGGGGGGGTATAATCTGATTAGGATAAAAAGGGGGATGAGGGAAAATGGCTTTAAACACCCGGAGGGACTTATGAGAACCTTGTCATGCCTTTGGTTGACTACTGCACCAGCAGTATTCCAAATTTTGTTAAGACTTTTTCGTCATTGGGGGGCGGTTTGGGTCGTTTATTTGGATGAATTTTATTTACTCACCAGTCTTGTGTTCACCAGGACATGTGAGCAGGTTTGCAGATCTTGCGAGACAATAAACTATACGCCAAACTGGAAAGTGTGTATTCGCCGACAGGAACTTAGTTTTTTTGGGGGTTTTTGGTTTCACCTCCGGTTTCCGTTTGGGGCCCTGAAAAGGGAGAGCATGCTTGAATGGGATCGCCAGAGGATCTTAAGGCTCTGCAGCGTTTTCTGGGGTTTGCTAACACTACCGAAATTTTTTTGTAATTTCTCATCTGTTTCAAACCTCTCACTGACAGACAAGAAAAGGGACGGATTTTTCTAAAGGTCCGGAAAAGCTTGCCAACTTTTTCCTCTTTGAAAAAATGTTTTGCTTAGGCCCCTTTAATCCAACCAGAGCATCACAGCCGTTCGTTGTGGAGGTTGACGCTCTGATAGGGGGGTGCAATTTTTCCCCAAAGGTCCGTCCCCGGGGGGTTAAATGGCATCCGGCGCTTTCTTTCTAAAAAATTGTCGTCCCGCTGAAGGAATTATGTATCGCAATAGGAACTTTTGGCCTTAAGTGGCTTTTGAAGAATGGCGTCACTTTTTGGAGGGGGCATCCACCCTCACCGTCTTAAACTGTCATAAAGAACCTGCGTATTTGGAACGCAAAGGGTCTGAATTCCAACAAGCTCGATGGGTGTTTTTTACCAGGTTTATTTTTGTTGTCATTATCGCCCGGATCAAGAAGTAAGGCGGATCCTTGTCTCGCAGTTTCCCGGGGGGCCGGGAGAAGGGATGACCATTCCCTATCCTTCAGGAGGGGTGGTAGGTCGGCTGATTGTTCTGAGCTTGAGGAGGGGTGTTAGAGGCTCAGGGGGACGCCCCTGCAGGACCCCAGGAACTTTTTTGTCCCAAATCATTAGACAAAAGGTATTTGAGGCACACATAATTTGCTTTAGCAGGAATCCAGGGGTAAGGCTACTTGATCCCTTTCCGCCGGTTTTGGTGGGCCTAACGTTAAAAAAATGTTTTAACTTTTTGTCGCGCCGTGGGGGTTTGTGCTGCTCTAAGACCCCTCAACCCGCCCTGGCCCCTTACCCTTGAAACTTCCGGAGGTCCATGGACCATTTGTCCTAACTTCATCACGGACCTTCCTCATCGTCAGGAAGATGTCATATGGTGGTTTTGACAGGTCAAAGATACATTTCATTGCTCTTCCTCCCTCCCTAAAGCTAAACTCTGGCGCAGGGTTTCATTGGGGAGATTGTGAGACTTAGGGTTGCCTTTGATGGGTGTCAGATAGGGGGCTCAGTTTGTGTCCCCAAATTTTGGAGGGCATTTTTTTATCGGGGGATGCAATTGTCATTTTCCTCCTTTTCATCCGCAGACCAATGGTCAGACAAGGTTGAATCAAAGCCTAAGACTTATTTTTCGGTGTTTTGGTCAGAGAACCAGGAGGGCTGGTCCTTCTTTCTTGCCTCTGGAAGTTTGCTCTTAACAACAGGCGGAGCGAGTCCCTGGTAATCCCCGTTTTTTGGGGCAATGGTTTTCACCCCCATTTTGTACATTCAATGGGGGGGGCCTTCTGGGGTTCCTGGGAGGACGTTTCCGTCTACTTGCTTCAGTTGGAGAGGTGATTGAATAATCGATGCTTGGGGAACCGTTTTTAAACTATTGGCTGATAGGGAGAGTTTTTCGGTAGTCTTAATGTGAACGTCTGGTATTTGTCTACCAGGAATATAAAACTTAAAGTTCCCTCCTGGAAGCTGGGCCCAGATTCATCGGGCCCCTACAGGATCAGTTCCAAATTAATCCTGTGGCATTTCGTCTGGACCCCCCCTCCCTTTTAAAATTCATAATGTGTTCCCAAGTATTATTAAGAGGTACGTGGCCCATAACCATCACCTCTACCTCCTCCTCCATGGTGGTCAATGTAACTTGGAGTTTCAATTCAAAATCATTGAAAACTCACTTTTCGAACGCCGGTCCCCTTCATACTTGGTGCATGGAAGGGTATGGTCAGAGGAAGGACGTGGGTTCCGCGTCTGACATTTTAAAGCGACGTTTGGTTCGGACCTTCCCAAATCACCCCGGGCAAACCGGCCCTGAGGGTCCCGGAGGCCCCTCTTAGAAGGGGGGGTTGTCAGTTGCATCCCCGAAGATGTGGGTTTCACTTCTGACTTTCACACGAGTTCTGTTTCTTTTTTGTTTTGGCTTAGGGAGTTAATTCGTCTGGGCTCATTCTGGGACGGGGCAGTTTCCCCGCGCAATTATTATTGTTTTATTGTTTCCTTTAAATCTCGGTTGTCTGTGTTGGGAGTTCCAGTGAAATTTCATGCAGACCAAGATAGGATTGTACTTATAGACTTAAGTTAAAAGAGCCCTTATTGTTTTAAGCTCACTTGCTTAGAGTTAATACCCAATCATTTATGTTCCTTCTGTGTTTGAGTGTGAGCAAGTCTGTTTTTCCTCCAGTCGTCTTATATGTCTAATCTGTTTTTAGCAGGATACCCATATTCCCTTTGGTGGAATCAGTATCCTTCTTAGGATGATTACAGGGGTTTTAGGGACTGATAGGAGACAGGGTTAGGCTGGAGACTTGGATCGAACCATTATCATACCCCCAGGTGAGGATTAGTTAGGACCCCGTTTAGGGAGGGTTAGACCCCCGGTCCCCTCTTTCCTGTACAGTGTATCAAGTCCCAATTAACCCTGAGTTCAACGGATATCGTGTCAGGTAAATCTATTTATATTACATCTGATTTTCTAATCTATATTTGTATAGAGTGTTGTTCTTTTAAGAATAGTTTACTGACATCGTACCAAATTCATAAACCGCGGAAAGTTATTCCCTTGCACAAAGCTACCTTGACCGGGAACCTGGCGTCAATAGAGAATATAGGATAGGTTTTGGCCAATACACTCAGTTGCTACCTGCACCTGGGCAAACCACGTCCACCAGATTAGCCGCGGCCCCCTAACCAAAGAACAGAAATCCTCTCAGTTTCGTACCCTACCACCACCCCGGTACGAGAACGAGAGGACTTGGGGACGAAAACATACTCCCAGTTGGTCCACCACACAACCTGGATTAAAGTTTTCCGGCGACTTCTTCTCATTACAGTACGGATGGACACTCCTAATAAAAAAGTCCCTCTCTCCCGCAGAAAAACACCTTTTGTTTTGCGGCGCACCGCCGATCCCCCCCGGAATGATGTCCCTCCCAACTGCATAGTTCCTCGAACAACCAGGGGAACCTCAAAATTAGGGACTTTAGAAGGAGGTT
>JARQOD010008434.1:0-35554 GCA_033576555.1 Oophaga sylvatica | reverse complement strand
TTTAATGCCAACAAGGTTCTTTCAGCTTGATCAGTGACATTAAGGCTCATCGTACAATAACCCCAGAGCCAGAAAAAATGCATCAACATCACTCAAAACAGGGTCCCCAGGTGTCAGGGAAAAAGCCCAATCCTGAGGATCGCCGCGCAGGAGAGAGATGACAATTTGAACCTGCTGTGCTGCGTTCCCTGAGGACTTAGGTTTTAAGGCAAAAAACAACTTACAGTTACTTTTGAAATTCAGAAATTTGGCCCGATCTCCCTAAAACAAATCTGGCATGGGAATCCTAGGTTCTACAACCGGCAACCCAGCAAGATAGACAGTAATACTCCGAACCTTAGTGGCAAGCTGATCCACACGGGCAGACAGCTGTGCAAGCTCCATTGAGAGAAAAAAAAATCCTCCTCAGCACCCAGAGAAAAAGAGGGAAAAAATGCAAGAAACAGAAAAAAAAAAAAATCTCTGACAACTCTGACAACTTTTTTCTTTCCACACTATTTTTCCCTTCTGTGAGTACCATACAATTTTCAGTTAGGCCAGTGATAATGTTATGTTTTGGTAGCTGAGGAGAGCAGGCAAAAACGGCAATACACCAGAGAGGTTGGAATCTATTGGATTGCAGTACCCTGACTAACCACCACAACTAAAGGCAGCCGTGGAGCATTCCTACGTTGGTCCTATACGCCTCGTCACAGCCTGAGAGATTACACCTAAAGATAGAAAGAGGAAAGCTATCTGCCCCGGAGCAGATCCCCAAAGAACATAGGAAGCCCCCAAACATGTAATGGCGGTTAGACAAGAGGAAATACAGACACAGACAGAAAATAGTATGAGCAAACGCTGGGGCCCAATCTGCCTAGACAGAAAAGGATAGAAAGGATACTCACTGCAATCCAAAAAACCCCTAAAAAATGCCAACTCTACTGATTGCAAAAACACCTGAGATCACACGACCTCTGCCACCTAAATCAGCTCTCTGGTGTAACAAAACTAAGCCGCAGCCACTGAAAAAACTGGAAAAGGCAAATGAACAAATAACAATGGCTCCAGCGGAACTGAAAGGAGCCCAAGCCCCCCGGGGGGGAACTTGGCTAACCTCACAGAAATGCAGAGAAATATGCAAATGGTAAGCACAAAAACAAAAACAGAAAATATCTTATCTGAAAGCAGAAGAAGAGGCAAGACTCAGCAAGCTTCCAAGTGAACCAGGAACCACAGTTGAGACAAGAACAATTGATCACCGGCAACCATGATGGGAGGGAACCTCCCTTATATCAGACCAGTCTGTAACTCCTGATTGCCAATCCTCATTGAATGGTTCAGTACTGTTTGTAACCACCAGAGGGAGCTTCTGCTCAGAATTCATTTCCAAAACATTCACAACACTCCAGGCGATCAAGCCGCTGGTCGACACAGTTGAAGCGGTGATCCATGTGGGTAAAACCCCATTCCATTAGTGAAAAACCGCTTTCCACTGTGCCTGACAGCGACTTCATATTGGCATGAAAGGCCTCGCTCAAGTGCATGAACTCGGGCAAGACATTCCTCTCCAAGGCCCTCTGCCGCTGGCGGGAAGTGCCCGCATAACCAGTGGCAGAGACCTGGGAGAGGGGAACACCTGATGGACCAGCTTCCTGGTCACCAGCTGTCCGTGTTGCTGACCTGCAAGTTGCTTCCAGGCTGTCGGATGGCTGGGACGGGTCCAACGTCGTCCGATGAAGGACCGCTTCAGGGACAGGCTGCATGGTGCTGCTCCAGGTGCTGTGGAAAGAAAAGAAAAACATTACTATAATGCTTTTCCAAGAAGCATCAGCTGTGGAATAGAAAAGCACTGATTATGAAAAATAAAACATTTTTTGAAAACTTATGCTCTGCTGGCAAGGACCGGTCTCAGGAACGCCAACTCGCGATAGTAGCGATATTTCCTTCTGGCACTTGCTGCTAAACCACTGCGAACCTGTTCCTGTGCGTGAACATCAGTGTTGAAGCGGTCCTTCATCGAGCGCCATCGTGTGCGGACTTTGTTCACTGTAGGAAAAAAAATAAAATAAAATTTACAATGCAGTTAGGGCAAAATCTGTGTCATCACACACACCTGAGTTAAAATGGCAACAGTCAATGCAGCATAAAAAAAAACATACATAGCATAGCAATAGAATACACAATGCAGTCTCTGTTGAACCAGATGACACTGTTGGGTTTGCCGGTAGAATATATATACCAGCAAACCCATCAGTGCCATCTGGAACAAGAGTGACTGCCGCATTACAGAGAATGAAAATACTTACTAAACGCCTTTCTGAGGTTTGGAGAGGCGCTGTCCCAGCCATCCATCAACGCTGCGGCCACCTCATTCCATAGCCGCCGGCTCACCACATTGTCCTTGTACTGCGGATCACGGCTGTCCCACAACGGGACACGCTCCTGGACCTGGCAGATGAGGGCCTCATTGTCCACATATAGGTCCTCGTCCCATTGTGGAACCTAGAAAAAAAACAAAAAACATTAAAATGTATATATTTCAGAATTAAAAAAAATGGAAAAGAATAAAATAGACATTCAAAGACTATATTCTTACATTCCGTCTCGCCACCGGGACTTGACTCGGCTGTGACTGCTCCTGCTGTGACTCCTCAATGTCCGTGTTCGACGATGTCTGTAAAAGGAACCCAAATTTTAGCCATTTGTAGATTCAGCAGCTATACTTACCCAAAGGCAGGAAGATACTCACATCACGCTCTGCTTGGGCCAGTTCTTGCCGGGATCGGGAATATTGGGATCCAGAAGAAGACATGCTGCAATAAAAAAATAAAAAGCATGAGTACATCTTTTTACATTGGAAAGGACAGGCAGTCATTTGGTTCAAGAATACTCACATTCTTGAACTTTGGATCTGTCTTGGCTGTTTCTTCCACGCAGTTTAGTACGGGTCCATGCTGTTTTTTCAGGCTGTAGTAGGGGTCCAGGAGCAGTGTCTCCAGGCAGTGTAGTAGGGTCCAGGCTGGATCTTCAGGCTTTTGTAGGGGTCCAGGATGGATCTTCCAGTCTCTTATCAGCATGCAGTGTCTCCAGGCAGTCTGAGTAGGGGTCTGTCTGGCACTGAAGACACCTTCCTTTATCTCCTCCCCTCACAAACAATGTATCTTGTGTAGGGGGTGTTTTAGACAAGTGTCTAGACATTGTTTACTCTAAAATCGCGTGCGCGCACAAGTGCTGACGAGCGCACAGCCACGCGCCCGCCAGCGCCCCCATAGACAGCAATGTTATTTTTTTGCGCATAGCGTGCGCACACGCTTTTTTAAAGTGGTGGGCCGGAAAAAAAAATGCAACATGTAGCGTCTAGGCGCACACCTGGAAAATGCGCTGCATGCCAAACGCTGATGAGCGCGTGCAAGCGCTAGACCCTGCGCCCGCCATGTTAATGATAGGGGAACATTGCACATGCGACAGATAGCGCATGATGCGCTGCGCGATAAAACGCAAGTGTGAAAGTAGCCTTAGTTCTGTTTTTCTATTGTATCAAATACTTATTTCATGCAATAAAATGCAAATTAGTTATGTAAAAATCATACAATGTGATTTTGCTGCATTTTTTTAAGATTCTGGCTCTCGCAGTTGAAGTGTACTTACGATTAAAATGACAGACCTCTCCATTGTTTGTAGGTGGGAAAACTTGCAAAATCAGCAGGTATCAAATGCTTATTTTCCCCAGTGTACATGAAATGCTGAGGCTTCACTAGAGCAGAGAGATTTCACCAAGCTTTCTCTGAGTGAATGCAAATGAGGTCATTTTGATGGTATTGTTAAGGGAACCATCCAAGAAGGAACAGCAAGGAGACACCTTGCAAATGGCCACCAAAAATGTTACCCTCCACAAAAGGATCCTTGGGGAGATTCTGTGAAGAGGTTCAAAGCAAAACTCTTGTGCACAGACAGAACAAGATTGAGGTCCCAAGGGTGTCTGGAAGAAGGGGCTTAAGGAGACATTTCCTGAAGGAAGGTCTTAACTAGGGATGAGTGAACATGCTCGGTGATACTCTGATATCACTCGAGTATCTGGGTGCTCAGAAAATGCATGGCAATCGACGAGCATTGGCTGGTGCTCAAATTTGAAGCTTGAATTCCCGCATGTTTGGCACCTGTTACACATCCAATAAGCATGCAGGGAATGCCTGTCAGTCAATATAATGCCGTAGCCATCTTGGTAATGACTTTACTGTGATCAACGGGCCACAATACCTCATCAGAGGTTATAAAAAGACTGGCGTCACCACGCTCAGCTCATGGACAGTTCTGATTGGAGGGAAAAAGCAGTTATCCAGGCCTGTGTGTGCACAGTTTTACTAATCAGAGTCCTCTAGTGTCTATACTGGTGCTGACGCTGAACCATCATACTAACAGTTCTTCTAAGGGCTAATCTTCTATTTTGCTGTTTGTGTCAGATACATTCTACATTTAGCCTAGGGACAGTTGTACGAACAGGGAAAGTGGCAGAATACAGCCTCTAAGTAGGGCTTAGGGCTTTGCAGTCCGTTGCTAAATATATAGCTGATGCACGTGACCACATTCTTTTTTGGGGTGAAAAAATGAACTATATTGTTATCCATATAGTATTACGTGCTTTGTGTTACATTATGGTGGTATCCAAAAAAGTTCTACAATTTTTCTGGATTCAATTAGTCATCTATAGAGTATTACATGCTTTGTTTTATATTTTGGAGGTATATAACACTCCAAAAAACTATTCAAAAATTTTGTAGCATTGAATTTGTTATGCATAGAGTATTATGTGCTTTGTGTTACATTTCAGTGGTATATAACACTTAAAAAAAAGTGTTCAAAATTTTTTCTGGATTGAATTTGTCATCCGTACAGTATTACGTGCTTTGTTTTACATTTCGGTGGTATATAACACTCCAAAAAAGCGTTAAAATTTTTTCTGGACTGAATTTGTTATCCATAAAGTATTACATGCTTTGTTTTATATTTTGGTGGTATATTACACTCCAAAAAAATGGTAATTTTTTTCTGAACTGAATTTATTATCCATAGAGTATTACTTGCTTTGTTTTACATTTTGGTGGTATATTACACTCCAAAAAAGAGGTAAAAAATTTTCTGGATTCAATTTGTCATCCACTGAGTATTAGGTGCTTTGTGTTAGATTACAGTGGTATTAAACAAAAAAAAAACAGTTTGCCTGCTACATGTGACCAATTTTTTTTTTAATTAAAAATAAATGGGTTTACAGAGACCTAGTAATTAGAAAATGCATAAAGGGTGCTCACCCTGCATGTCCCAAGAGGGGCAGAAGGAGATGCTGTTTAGTGATGCATAAACCTTAGATCAGTGACAGTCAAGAAGATGACGGTGGGAAATGGCAAATTTTGTCTAAGGAGGTAGATGATGATGATACACAGTAGCCGATAAGTCAGGTTGTTGTTAAGGCCTCTTTCACACATCCGTTTTTTGACTTCAGGCATGATCCGGCATGTTGTTAAAAAAACGGATCCGGTACCAGATGCGTTTTTTTTACCATTGACTTTCACGTAAGGGGCGAATCTCAAGATTTAGTCACCGGATGCTATAAAGGCCTTCAAAAAATTCAATTAGTATTTCATATCTGCTCCTGTTCTAATCCAACCTGATCTCCAAGAACCTTTCAAAGGGGAGGTGGATGCTTTGGGGGCCAGAACTATGACTAACCTGTTACAGCAGGGTTCCCCAACTCCAGTCCTCAAGGCCCACCAACAGGTCATGTTTTCAGGATTTCCTTTGTATTGCACAGATGATGCAATTATAACCTATGCAATACTAAGGAAATCCTGAAAACATGACCTGTTGGTGGACCTTGAGGACTGGAGTTGGGGAACCCTGTGTTACAGGATTTTCATGATTCAGTCTTGATAGGTCATCCTTGGGTTTCTGCTAAACAGAAAACTATTGCTAGACTTTTTTGGTGGCCGTCCATGCATAATGATATTAAAGATTTTGTATCCGCTTGTGCATTCTGCACACACGCTACAGTAAGTCATAGCCGACTGGCCGGGAAATTGTCTCCACTGCTAATTCCAGAACCATGGACTCATCTGACTTCATCACAGATTTGCCTCTGTATGGTGGGAAAACTACTGTTTGGGTGGTAGTTGATCGATTCAGTAAACAAGCTCATTTTGTTCCTTTGTCAGGATTACCAAATGCAGAGATATTCTCCAAGTTATTTATTTCTCATATTGTAAGGTTACATGGGATCACTCTTAACACTGTGTCTAATAGGGGAGTGCAATTTGTCTCTATATTCTGGAGATCTTTTTGTTGTAAATTGTGGATTGACGTGTCATTTTCCTTTGCCTACCACCCTGAAACCAATGATCAGACCGAGATGATAAATGAATCTTTGGAACAAATTTTAAGGTGCTTTGTTGCAGCTCGGCCGGAGGACTGGTCTTCGTTTTTACCACTCACTGAACTAGCCTTTAACAATCAGGTAAATCAGTCTACAGGTATCTTGCCATTTTTTTGTAATTAAGGTTTTCATCCCCATTTTGGTGAGTTTTCGAGGATTAGTTCTGAATGTCCTTGAGAGGATGTTGTTATGCAGACTTGGGGATGTCTGGAGGTAGGTTCAAAATAATATTGGGACCACTCAGATTTGCCTAAACGGAAGGCCGATAGAAGACGTTTGGTGGGTCCTGTTTTTAAGGTTGGGGATAGGGTTTGGCTGCCTCTCAGAAACATCAAACTTAAGGTACAGTCGGCGAAGTAGGGTCTGAAGTTCATCGGTCCCTATGAAATTCTGGAAGTGATCAATCTGGTGTTCTTTAGCTTGCAGCTTCCTACTACTACTACTACTACTACTACTACTACTACTACTACTACATTTTCCACTGTCTCCAGACATCCAAAACCCTCTTTTTCTGGTTCAAAGTTCAGGCGGATCCAGCAAAAACGGATCGTTGCTCAGTTTTCGTTTCAGCGCGATCCGTCCTTCAGGTGTTCAACGGATTATGCTGACACAAAAATGATGTGTGAAAGAGGCTAAGGGTGAGTTCCACGGTCAGGAAACGCTGCGTGTTTGGCGCTGTGCGCTGGCCAGCCAAACAGCAGGTCCAGATGTTACAGCATAGTGGAGGGATTTCAAGAAATCCGTCTCCACTATGCGTAACAATACGCAGTGGCAGACCTGCGTATCCGACATCGGCGCGTCTTTCAGACCGCAGCATGTCTGCTATTGCGGCGACGGTGCGTCGCGCAAATATTAACACAGGGCTATGTAGCCTGCGTTCTTTCGGAGGTGTTCGGAGGTGCCCTGAACACCTCCGGAAAGAGCGCGCGTCAGAAAGGGGGCGGGGCTTAGACGGAGGAATTTCGCTCGTCAAAGCGCTATGGTTCCGGACCGTGGAACATACCTAAGTCTATAGAAAAAGTGGTATGATCAACACCCATCCATGAGAGCACAGGTTCTGAAATCCAAGGAAAGGCAGTCCATAAAAAGAAGAAAGTTGATCCAGCACTTCAGATAAAATGCAAAACTTTATTCCAAAAAAATTCCACTTGTAAAAACATGATTCAAGGAAAAATCCATATTCTAAAATGGATAAATGTATCATCAGAGGAGAAAGTCCCAAGAGAAAATAAATGTTCTGTTTGATGCGTTTTCAAGTGATATCTCTTATTCATAGCTCGTGAATAAGAAGTATCACTTCAAAACGCGTCAACCAGTACATACATTTTTTCTTGGGACTTTCTCCTCGGATGATACATTTATCCATTTTAGAATGTGGATTTTTCCTTGAATCATGTTTTTACTGATGGAAAAATGTTGTAATATAGTTTTGCATTTTAACTGAAGTATTGTTAAGTTACCAAGTCAGGAGGACCAGGGTGCAGCTGTGGAAGGGGTAGTGGTTGATCAACCTGGGAAGCTGGCATGCAGAGCGAGGCCAGTAGCGCTGAGGGGGGAGGGATTGGCAGTGCAGAAACAGGCAGAAAGAGGCAGTGGAGTAATCCGAGGTAGAAGGCGGGTAACTGTACCGCAGAGCACCGTCACGCGTGAATATCTCCATCAAAGAGTTAGGTGTTCCCCAGTCTGAGACTTTTTAAAGAGAGTTCTGAGACAAAAAACTGTTATTTTCAACCTGTGCCAGGCCTAGATTAGCAGGGACCTTACCACTAAGAGCCTAACTACCACCAGCATGATCAAGCACATGTAATCTAAGCACCCGACTCGGTGGGCCGAACTCCTGGGTCCGTGATTGGTGCTAGCGGGTGATACCATTGCCTCTTACTCTGTGCCAGGTGCTTCCAATCCCTTGTCCATGACGCTGGTGCAGATGCCTCCTGTCCTGCACCTGTCCTTGTACATTCTGAAGTACCATGTTCAGGCACTGACAAAAACTTGTCCCAGCACAGCGTTCAGCTGTCTCTACCCCAAGCCTTGGAACAAAAAAGAAAGTTTCCTGCCACACCACCCACAGGTCCAAATGCTAAACGGGCACTTTTCCAGGCTGCTTCTTGTGGAAATGTTGCTGTTTAGTCTTGTAGACACGGAGGATTTACACCAACTTATGGCAGCAGCCGTCCCTTGGTACATGGTCCCCAGTTGCCACTTTTCCTCCCAGTGTGGCGTCCCTGCCTTGTACCAGTATGAGTCCAGGAACATCACCCGTGCTCTTACCAACAGTTACTAGAATTGTACACATAATGAGGATTGTACACAAGCTTGTGGCCAGGGACACTACATTTCGCTGATGGCACACTAAGTGAACATTGTGGAGGCTGGGACCGAGTCCCACCCTGGCACAGCACATGTGCTACTGTTGCCAAGGATTGCTGGCCCTACTTCGATCAGGGTTTCCTCCACCTCCTACAGCAGTTCCTGCACCCCCCTCCTGCTCCTCCTTATCTTCCATCTCTGATTTGGTATGTCACAGGACGTCGTCCACAAGAGCCGGAAGTACTGCCTCAGTGAACCGGCAATAGGCTTTGCTGAAACTAATTTGTCTAGGAGACCAATCTCACACTGCTGCAGAGTTATGGAAAGGAATAACAGATTAGACAGATCTATGGCTCTTGTCGCTGAACCTCCAAGCATGGTCATGTGTGATAATGGCCGTAATCTGGTGGCGGCTGTGAAGCCTTGCGAGTTCACACACATACCATGCTTGGCCCACGTGCTCAATTTGGAGTTCAGCGGTTTCTGAAAACCTACCCAGATTTGCCAGAGCTTCTGGTCAATGTACGCCACGTCAGCCCCTTTTTCCACAAGTCGGCTACAGCTGGCTGTTTTGGCAGTGTTGCAGCAGCACATGCAAGTGCCAGTTCACAGACTGGGGTGCGCAGTGACCACCGCTGGAATCCCACACTGCATATGCTGGCAAGGCTTTGTGAGCAGCAGAGGCCAGTTGTTGAATACCAGTTCCAACACGCTTGTTAGCATTCTGGGCAGCCACTGCACATAACAACTGAAGAGTGGGTATGGATGTCTGACATTTATGCGGTTCTCCAAGACTTTGAGGACTCCACAAAGATGGTGAGCAGCGATGATGCCATAATCAGAGCAACGATCCCGCTTCTGTGCCTACATAAACAGTCACTGATCACAATTAAAGCTGAAGCTTTGCATGCGTACCAGGTGGAGATGGAGGAAAACATGAGACAGGGAGATACTACCCAGCCTAGCCTCATTTCATCAGCTCAGCGCACATTGCGTAACAATGAGGAGGTGGAGGCTGAGAAAGATGAACAGGTGCTGGCTGCTAGCGCAACAGAGGCTAGTACCCACTCAAGCTTTGTTCCATCTCTTCTACATGGATAGGGGGAAAAGGGGAATGAGGAGGAAAAGATAGAGGAGATGGAGAGTAGTCATCATGGTGGAGGCAAGAATATGTTGGCTGTAGGGAGCTTGGCACATATGGTCAACTTTATATATGGCTGCCTTTCCCGTGACCCTTGCTTTATATTCATCCTGGCCAAAAAAGAGTTCTTGTTGTTTACACAGCTAGACGCATGCTACAAGGAGAACCTTGCAACTCTTTTTCATTAGGCAGAAAGGTCTACTAACTTGGTGCTATCATGACACACTCCCAGCATCCAGGCCCTGATGATTGGGTATTTTTGACGAGGGAAAAGTTTTTAAAGATGGTCAAACAATAACTGGCTGACAAAACCAGCGTACTCCCTAATTCCTCTGCTAGCTTCAACTATTGGGTCTCAAAGTTGGAAACCCTTCATGAGCTGTTTTTTTTATGATTTGGAGGTGTTATGCTGCCCTGCTGCTAGCGTCTTGTCTAAGCAGGTTTTTTAGTGCTGCTGAAGGGTCACAACAGAACGGCACTTTCGGCTGTGAACAGAAAATACTGAAACGTTTACTCTGACAAAAAAATGATATTGCTTGGATGAACCCCAACTTTTCCTCACCACCAGATGACAGCAGCACATAAAGTGTTTTTAATCTTTAATATTTGAATGTGGCTCGCCAATTGTTGCCTTGAAGATTCTATGGATGACCCTCCTTATAGTTTTATGCAGGCTTTGCACTATGTGCAGAGCTTTTATGAGTGTAGGAGTACCATGACTACACTTTGTTAATTTTTTTATGAGGCACTCCATTTGGTGCCTACAAGGTTGTACAGTATAGATGACCCTGCGTGTAATTTTATGCAGGCTTTGCAATATGGGCAGAGTTTTTATGTGTGGAAGTACCATAACTACACTTTGTTAACAATATTTGAATGAGGCACTACAGTTGGTGTATGGATGACCCTGTTTGTAATTTTTGGCAGGCTTTGAACTTGGTGCATAGCCTTTATGAGTCTACAAGTACCACATAACAATTTGAACATAATGTGCATGAGGCTCTCCTTTATATCTAATACAGGGTGTATCTGATAACCTCTTCCATTTCCATCTAATTTTTGGCAGTTCTTATTTCCTTCATAAATTACACTGACATTTTTAACAAAAAATCATTTAAAAAAATAATAAAAATTATTTAAAAAATACTTTTTGGTTTACTTTAATTAATATTAATTTTACATCCTTTTTAAATTTTGCCTTATATATACATGTCATTATACATGAAAGAATGTATCTTAACATTTTTTTCCCTGTAAACTCCAATTTTTTGTGATTTACCTGTTTGATATTCTAATTTTCTCACCTGATTTGGACTCTCACCAGGAACATGTCAGTGTGGTATTACAATGGTTGAGGGAGAACTCTATGTTTGCGAAATAAGAGAAATGTGTTTTTTCTGTTTAGGAAATTTCGTTCTTGGGATTTATCTTCACAGCAGAAGGGTTTAAGATGGACCCTGGGGAAGGTGCAGGCCATAATTGATTGGGTTCAACCTTGTAACCTTAAAACGTTTACAACGTTTTCTTGGATTCGCCAACTATTATAGGAAATTTATCAAGAGTTTTTTCTCAGATTGCTAAACCTCTTAGTGACATTTCCGACACGTCCGACTATCAAACACAATCGGATCCTTCAGACGGAACCTGAAAACCCATCTCTTCAGGAAAGCCTACAGCCTGCAATGACCCTGCTGCCTCCTCACCACTACCGGAGTTATTGCCTCAACCAACACCGGAACTGCTGCAACCCCCGACCTACTGTCTCCTGCCTCACAATCCTGTAGAATGTAAGCCCGAAAGGGCAGGGTCCTCTCCCTCTGTATCAGTCTGTCATTGTTAGTTTGTTTACTGTAAGTGATACCTGTAATTTGTATGTAACCCCTTCTCATGTACAGCACCATGGAATCAATGGTGCTATAGAAATAATATATTAATAATAATAATAATAATAATTTCACGTAAGGGGCGAATCTCAAGATTTAGTCACCGGATGCTATAAAGGCCTTCAAAAAATTCAATTAGTATTTCATATCTGTTCCTGTTCTAATCCAACCTGATCTTCAAGAACCTTTCAAAGGGGAGGTGGATGCTTTGGGGGCCAGAACTATGACTAACCTGTTACAGCAGGGTTCCCCAACTCCAGTCCTCAAGGCCCACCAACAGGTCATGTTTTCAGGATTTCCTTTGTATTGCACAGATGATGCAATTATAACCTATGCAATACTAAGGAAATCCTGAAAACATGACCTGTTGGTGGACCTTGAGGACTGGAGTTGGGGAACCCTGTGTTACAGAATTTTCATGATTCAGTCTTGATAGGTCATCCTTGGGTTTCTGCTAAACAGAAAACTATTGATAGACTTTTTTGGTGGCCGTCCATGCATAATGATATTAAAGATTTTGTATCCGCTTGTGCATTCTGCACACACGTTACAGTAAGTCATAGCTGACTGGCCGGGAAATTGTCTCCACTGCTAATTCCAGAACCATGGACTCATCTGACTTCATCACAGATTTGCCTCTGTATGGTGGGAAAACTACTGTTTGGGTGGTAGTTGATCGATTCAGTAAACAAGCTCATTTTGTTCCTTTGTCAGGATTACCAAATGCAGAGACATTCTCCAAGTTGTTTATTTCTCATATTGTAAGGTTACATGGGATCACTCTTAACACTGTGTCTAATAGGGGAGTGCAATTTGTCTCTATATTCTGGAGATCTTTTTGCTGTAAATTGTGGATTGATGTGTCATTTTCCTTTGCCTACCACCCTGAAACCAATGGTCAGACCGAGATGATAAATGAATCTTTGGAACAAATTTTAAGGTGCTTTGTTGTTATTGCTCATTTTGTCTCTTGTAGGTTTTATGGCCAATGTGAACATGCGTTTGAGTGCTGCATGCATACCAACTAGACCAGGCTCAATTTTTGTGTTTTTTCTTTGTATTTTAGCATTCTGTGCAAGCCGGGGTGTGGCCTCACTCTCCTGAGCTGGAAACTGTATTTAAAAGCTTCTCCAGACTGGTGTCCACTGTTTGGGATCCGCTCCTTTTGTCTGCCCTTATTCACATACTGAGGTCAACTTTGACACATGGTGAAGTTTTTAATATTAGACAGTGTAGGTCCATCCCGATCAGTCACCTTGTCGAGGTGGGATGGTTTCTATGCTATTTTTGATCAAAAACAGTATTACTAAGAACTCTGTGTTATTTAAGTGCACTTTTGGTTTTTACTTGTTTAGTTACAGCAGGGTTTTTGCTCATTTTGTCTCTTGTAGGTTTTAGTTATGGACTCTCGTAGGGTCCGAAATTCCCTCCAGTACTTCAACTACTGGAGGGGATATGGACCTGAAAAGAGATCCTGGGTCCCAGTTCGAGATGTGAAGACCAATCAGTTAGTCAGGGCCTTCCATCTGAAGTCTTCTGGGAAACTTGCGGGTCTGAAGGCCCCCCTAGAAAAGGGGGTACTGTAATGATTCCACCACTCAGTGCTGAGCTGTCTGTGCAGTGACTGACATATCAGTAGTCCAGTCTTGTGCAGGTGCGTGCTGAGCTGTATGTGCAGTGACTGACAGCTCATTTGTACAGTCTGATGCAGCTTTGTTTTGATTGGCAGCTTGGCAGTCCAGTCTGAGACCGGGAGTTGCTGAGCTCTCGTCAGATGCTCTCAGTTCCTATAATTGCTCAGCTATTTAACTGAGCTGGCAGTCCCATGAAACTGTTAGCCATAGCTTGACCTAAGTGTGGTTGGTTTACTCTGTGCCTTGTATTTTGCTCATCGATCTATCACTGCCTGACTTTGGACCTTGTTCTGACCATCTATCTGTTTAATCCCATTGCTCTGATCTGCTGTTCTCCTGGAATTTTGAACTCGTATCGTTACCTGAATACAACTTTATCCCTTCCCTTCGTTTATGACTTTCACTCTTGGCTATTGACCTAGGACTCCTCAATTTATCCCAACTCATGGCTTGTACGTGAGAAGTGACTCAGTGCCACAGCTGAATTAGATCATATTACCATGCTCGACAAGGCAAGTCCAGTGCTATGAGGATCAGTGGAACACACTCTATTTTGACTAACTTGAGAATACAGAGCATAGAATCATAGAATGGTAGTTGGAAGGGACCTCCTGGGTCATCTGGTCCAATCCCTGCTCAAAGCAGGATTCACTAAATCATCCCTGACAGATGTCTGTTCAGCCTCTGTTTGAAGACTTCCATTGAAGAACTCACCACCTCTTGTGGCAGCCTGTTCCACTCATTGATCACTCTAACTGTCAAAAAGTTTTATCTAATATCTAATCTGTCTCCTCCCATTCAGTTTCATCCCATTGCTTCTAGTCTTTCCTTGTGCAAATGAGAATAAATATAATCCTTCTACAATGTGACAGCCCTTGAGATATTTGTAGACCGCTATTAAAGGGTATGCCACACTAAGTGAGATCGCTAGTGAGATCGCCAACGAGATCGCACCTGCGTCACCATTTATGACGCAGTAGCGATCTCGTTAGCGACTTTAGCTGTGTGTGACATGTAGCAGCGATGTGGCCCCTGCTGAGATGTCGCTGATCGCTTATGAACGTTCTGAGCCGTTTTTTGGTCGTTGGTGTCCCGCTGGTGAGCCTGAATCGCTGAGTGTGACACCCTTTATGAACGACTTCACCAGCGTCGCAGGTGGGACTAGGTTTTCCCAACGACCGCAGAGGTCGTTATACAGATCGCTGATGAGTTGTGTTTAGAATCACAGATCGCTGATGAGTTGTGTTTGGAATCACACAGCTAAGTCGCTAACGAGATCGCTACTGCGTCATAAATGGTGACGCAGGTGAGATCTCGTTAGTGATCTCGCTAGCGATCTCGCTTAGTGTGGCATACCCTTAAGTCTCCTCTCAGTCTTCTTTTTTGCAAGCTGAACATTCCCAAATCCTGTAACCATTCCTCATAGGACATGGTTTGCAGACCGGACACCATTCTGGTCGCTCTTCTCTGAACTTGCTCCAGTTTGTTGATGTCTTTTTTAAAATGTGGTGCCCAAAACTGGACACAGTATTCCAGATGAGGTCTGACCAAAGAGGAGTAGAGGGCAATAATGACTTCACGAGATCTAGACTGTATGCTTCTGTTAATACATCCCAGAATTGTATTTGCCTTTTTTGCTGCTGCATCACACTCTGGACTCATGTTCAGTCTGTGATCTATTAGTATACCCAAGTCTTTTTCACATGTGCTGTTGCTTAGCCCTATTCCTCCCATTCTGTATACGCTTTTTTCATTTTTATTTCCCAGATGTAGTACTTTGCATTTTTCCCTGTTAAAAACCATTCTGTTAGTTGCTGCCCACTGCTCTAGTTTATTTATATCTTTTTGAATCCTCTCTCTCTCTTCTCTAGTATTAGCTATCCCTCCTAGCTTTGTGTCATCAGCAAATTTAATCAGTTTACCCTCAATTCCTTCATCTAAATCATTGATAAAGATGTTGAACAATACAGGGCCCAAGACAGAGCCCTGTGGTACCCCACTTGAGACATTCGTCCAACTGGATGTGCAGCAATTTATTACCACTCTTTGGGTCCTATCACTAAGCCAGTTATGTATCCACCTAACAGTTGCCTTGTCCATTCCATACTTAGTCAGTTTTTCAATAAGGATTGTGTGAGATACTTTGTCAAATGCTTTGCTGAAGTCAAGATATACTATATCTACAGCATTTCTCTGATCCACCCAGTCAGTGATTCTGTCATAGAAGGAAATTAAATAGATGTCAGACTCACCGACCTATAGCTCCCTGGGTCCACCTTCTTCCCCTTTTTGAAGATAGGAACAACATTTGCTCTTCTCCAGTCTTCTGGGACTTCTCCTGTTCTCCAAGAATTTTCAAAGATTATGGAGAGTGGTTCAAAAATTTCTTCTGCTGTCTCCTTCAGTACTCTGGGGTGTAATTCATCTGGACCTGGAGACTTGAATTAATTTATGTTAGTTAAGTGTTTCCTCACTATTTTTCTGTTTATAGATATCCTGGATTCTTCTATTCCCTTAATAGGACAGTGAAGATCAGTTGATGCTACATTTTCTTTCTGAGAGAAAACAGATGCAAAATAGGAATTTAAAAGTTCGGCCTTCTCAACATCCTTTCTTACCATTTCATAATTTTCATCCTGTAAAAATCCTATAGCATCTTTGACTTTTCTTTTACTTTTGACATATCCCCAAAATCCTTTTTTATTGCTTTTCACATCTCTTGCAAGCCTTAATTCATTGTCAGCTTTAGCTAATCTGATTCTTGCCCTGCAGGTTCTGCAGACATCATTATATTCTTCTTTAGATATGCCTCCCTCTTTCAATTTGATAAACATTTCTTTCTTCCTTTTTAGCATGTGTTTAAGTTCTGTGTTCATCCATCCTGGTTTCCTTAAATGCTTCCTATTCTTCCTTCTTTTTGGAATTGTTAATGATTGTGCTTTGAGAATCTCATTTTTCAAGATTTCCCATCCTTCCTGGACATTTTTGTCCTTAAGGATATCCAGCCATTGGATCCCTCCGATTCTCTTTCTGAGTCCCTTAAAATCTGCCTTTCTGAAATCTAACCTTGAAGTCTGAGTCTTCACAGGTCTTCCTCCTCTAGTTATCCAAAATTCTAAATAGCATGGTCGCTACCTCCTAAGGTCCCAGCCACTCTAACCTCCTTAACCATTTCCTCCCTGTTTATAAGGATTAGATCCAAGGTAGCAGATCCCCTTGTTTTCTCCCCTACCTTTTGGAAGATAAAGTTGTCAGCAAGAGAGGATAAGAATTTCCTGGACCTGTTAGTTTTGCCTGAGAGAGATTCCCAACAAATGTCTGGATAGTTGAAATCTCCCATGACCACTATGTCATATTTTTTGGAGATCTTGGTCATTTGATGCATAAAGAGTTCATCCATATCTTCAGCTTGCATAGGTGGCCTGTAGTAAATGAGAAAATGAAGGAAAAAGGGATCCAGCTTCAATAAAATCTTCATCTTTATTAATTCATAAAAACATGAATAATGGCATGCTCCTGGACAAGCTCAGGACAAGGCTACGCATTTCGATCACAGGGATCTTTATCACAGCTGACATATTCAGACAAAGGCACATATTTAAGACAAAGGAAGACCAATCACGATCAGAAAAAATGTCATGTGATTTTTGACAAGTCCTTTAACAATTTTCACATAACGAATAAAGAAAAAAAAAAAAAAAAAACCCCAATATTTGCACAAATAAAATCAATGCAAAGAAATAAAATTAATAATGGAACATCAATTCGTTTCTTTTGTTGAGACCAAATGGATGTCTGGTATGTAGATTAAAGATCCAGAAAGCTTCACGTGTGAGGAGTCGCTGACGTGCATCTCCACCTCGGGCAGACAGGTTAACACTTTCAATACCTGTGACTTGGAAGGAAGAAACATTGCGAGCATGCTGAAAAATAAAATGTTTAGCAGCAGCAGAAATATTGCGATTCGAAGAAACATTCTTTACATCCTGCAAATGTTCAGCGATCCTGATTTTTAGTTTCCTAGTAGTGCAGCCTATATAAGATAAATTGCAAGTAGTGCACATAATTTTATATACCACATAGCATGAATTACAATTGATATATTTGTTAATGGTATAAATCGCAGTGCTGTCATTATTTTCAAAGGTTTTCGTTACACAAACATATTTGCAAAGTGCACATCTATTGTGGCCACATTTATAAAAACCTTTATGTTCTAACCACGATGTTTTATGAGAAGAGAAATTATTACTGAACATGCTTGGAGAAACTTTGTTACCAATAGATGGCGCTTTCCTTGAAACAACATTAATACCTGATGAAAGAATGTCAGCAAGAGAGGGATCTTCATATAAAATAGGCAGCGATCTCAAAATGATTTTTTTGATGTCCCCAAATTGAGGACTATATTGAGCACAAAAATATGGTTTCACTGCAAGATCATTTTTTTGTTGTCGCCCTCCACTAATGAGATCCTCTCTGTTTTTATTACTTACAATTGTTCGTGCTCTTTTTAATGACCATTTAGGATAATTTCTGTTTTTTAATTTTGTATCCACACAATTAAATTCCGTTTCCAAAGCTGTAGGATCGCTGCAGTTTCTCAAAATTCTGGTATATTCACCCAAAGGGATCGATTTAATAGTATGTTTGGGGTATCAGGTATCTCTCAACACTTTGTTTAGTTTGTCTACTCATTCCTATGATAATGAATCTGATACCATTCATGCACCTGTGTTTAAAACAAAAAATCCCTCTTTTTATCCCATTCAATCCAGGCCTGATTGCATGACTAAATACCAGGAGGTGATAGAGAGGGATTTAAAAATCCTTCATGATAGGGTTAAAATGGGCAGCAGCAGAAATCATTCCAATTTAACAAAAGCCCAGAAAACTGCATTAGATGAGATCAAAAGTATGTCAGATATAATAATTAAAATGTCGGACAAGGGTGGCATGGTAGTTATCCTGAATAAAGAGGATTATCATTCTCAAATTATGTCTCTCTTGTCTGACAGTGATGTATATGAAAAACTCCATACAAATCCCACTGATAAATTTAAAAGTGAGATTATCCAAATTATCAATGAGGGTTTCAGCCTTGGCATTTTAACCAAAAAACAAATTGATTATCTCACAGTGTCTCATCCTATTATCCCTATCATGCATGGTCTCCCAAAAATTCACAAGGATATGAAAATCCCCCCCATGAGACCTATTGTCTCAGGGATTGGATCTTTAAATGAACATCTGGGTGAATGGGTTGACTCACTACTAGTGTTGAGCATTCCGATACCGCAAGTATCGGGTATCGGCCGATATTCGCGTTATCGGAATTCCGATACTTAGTTCCGATATTTTTCCTATATCGTATACTGGAATCGGAAGTTCCCATAATTCTTTGAGAGGCAATGTGATTTTAGTCAGCCAATGAGGAATCCTACGAAGTGTGGGCACATCCTGTAATGCTGCGGTCATCTTAACTAATGGCATGGCTGTGATTGGATGCTGAAATGATGTCAGAATGCACTATAAAAGGCGCCGCCGCCATTTTAGCGTCACTGTGCTGTGAATTCAGATAGGGACAGAACGCTGCTGTGCTGACTCTGAGGGACAGTTAGAGATTGCGATTTAGTGTACTGTGCTGTAGGCAGGCTATCACCAACCGCTGTGTAAAGCTTCCTTTTGCCTGCAGTGTTGTTTTAACAGCTCTGCAAGGTGTGTGTGAGTGCAGGTGACTCTGCAGTTTGCTCTGCATCCAACGCTGTCTGTAGGCATCTGCACCTGTCACTCACAGACTCTTTTTTTTTTTCTTTAGTGTAATTCTAGCTGCTCCATTCAATAGAAATTATAGTGTGATGCGCTTCCATCGTATCCAATACATTGGTTGCAAACACTATAGAAGTAGACAAAGGAGTAGCCTTTCCAGATTGTGGACAGTTGTGTTTAAGTGTTCACTGCAGTCTGTGTTTTTTTTTTTTTTGAGTGCACATCACGCTCCAGTTACTTGTTCAGCACTGCTGCTTGTACTCTGCTGAGCGTGTCTCAGTGGCTCATCCTTTTCATTTATCTCCAATTGGTTCTGCTACATTCCATTTAAAATAAATCTAATCTATTAGTGTGACGCGCTTCCATCCGTATACAATACATTGGTTGCAAACACTATAGAAGTAGACAAAGGAGTAGCCTTTCCCAGATTGTGGACAGTTGTGTTTCAGTGTTCACTGCAGTCTGTGTTTTTTTTTTTTTGAGTGCACATCACGCTCCAGTTACTTGTTCAAGCACTGCTGCTTGTACTCTGCTGAGCGTGTCTCAGTGGCTCATCCTTTTCATTTATCTCCAATTGGTTCTGCTACATTCCATTTCAAATAAATCTAATCTATTAGTGTGACGCGCTTCCATCCGTATACAATACATTGGTTGCAAACACTATAGAAGTAGACAAAGGAGTAGCCTTTCCCAGATTGTGGACAGTTGTGTTTCAGTGTTCACTGCAGTCTGTGTTTTTTTTTTTTGAGTGCACATCACGCTCCAGTTACTTGTTCAAGCACTGCTGCTTGTACTCTGCTGAGCGTGTCTCAGTGGCTCATCCTTTTCATTTATCTCCAATTGGTTCTGCTACATTCCATTTCAAATAAATCTAATCTATTAGTGTGACGCGCTTCCATCCGTATACAATACATTGGTTGCAAACACTATAGAAGTAGACAAAGGAGTAGCCTTTCACAGATTGTGAATAGTTGTGTTTCAGTGTTCACTGCAGTCTGTGAGGTATTTTTTTTTTTTTAAATGCAGATCACGCTCCATTTACTTCTTCAACCACCGCTGCGTGTACTCTGCTGAGTGTCTGTCACTGGCTCATCCTTGTCATTGTTCTAAAATTGGTGCTGCTTTATTCTATTTAAAATAATTCAAATCTATTACAGTGACGTGCTTCCATCCGTATACAATACATTGGTTGCAAACAATATAGAAGTACACAAACGGGCCTTTCACAGCTACTGAACATGGGTTTTTAATTTTTAACTAAAATATGTATTTTTTCAAATGACACAAATATATGTAATGTTGAAGAGGAATAGTCCTACATCCATTGTTTGCACAATATTACAGGTGTACATCATGTCCCTTAATCAACAATGTATTATTATATTTACTTGTATGCTTTTATTTAAAAGCCAAGAACACAGAAGGATAACCTTCGCACTGCAGCTGTTGTCAAAGTTCAACCCACATTATGCACTTCCAACATTGCAGCATTTGAGGCATGATGTGAGTTGGATTTGTCAAAGTTATGGAGTGAGAAGGTTCACCATCAGTACCCTATAGCATAAGTATGCTTTTGTGTTAGCATTTGTGTTAGACATGTGGATATCTGCCATAATATGTCACAATTATTTAGTTACAGATTTGTTACCAACACTAATCATTGAATGGTTTTAAATTTGACGTTTCACTTGTTTACAGCTTAGAAATAAGGGTGTAGCCTGATATCTATGTGTAGCACTAGCCACTTTAACATGTCATGTTTTTTTCAACATGTGTAGCTAGGTAGCAGTAATTTTTGCCGGACACACAGCAGGGGAACAGCAGGCGTTACTGAACCCCACAAACACATCATCGATTGTTTTGATCTGTGCATCCAACACTTCTGAGCCCAGGGTCAAGAAGGGTGTAGCCTGAGGCCTAGTATGAGATGTTTGAACTTTAATTTGAACTTTAATTTGGAGTTAGCAGCATTAATTTTTGTCAGACACGCAGCAGGGGAACAGCAGGCGTTACTGAACCCCACTATCACTATAGCTTGTGTATTGGTCTGTGGACACGACACTTCTGAGCAGCAACTGGCAGTGTTGTAGCCCAGGGAGTATAGCTCAGGTGGTAGAAAGATGAACATAACAGGAGACATGGAAAACGTTGCCAACCAGTTAGTTAATCTGAAACCGGACAGGCAAATTCAGGCGAGATCCATGCCTAGTTCATTTTCAGAAAAGTAAGCCGTTCTACATTATCGGAGGATAGTCGCATGCAATGGTCTGTTAGTACACCACCTGCAGCAGTAAAGACGCGCTCCGATAATACACTGGCAGCAGGGCAAGCCAGCACCTCCAATGCATACTGGCTAAGCTCTGGCCATGTATCCAGCTTAGAGACACAAAACTTGAATGGGGAAGAGCCATCTGGGAGTACACTGAGAGGGCAAGACATGTAGTCTGTCACCATCTTACGGAAATGTTGCCTCCTGCTGACTGGAGCCGTCTCGGATGGTGTAGACATTGGTGGCGCTGCCACAAAACTTCGACACATTTGGAACATACTGTTCTTGCCCTGTGCAGAGGCGCTGCTTGTGCTCCCTCTTGTTGCAGAGCTGTCTCCACTGCCTCGACGCACAGAGCTGCTTTGTAAAGCAGTAGCAGCAGCGCTCTCGGCTGGAATGGAGAACATTATGGATTGCACCAGTGTGTCTTGGTACTTCCGCATTTTACGCTCCCGGTTCAACGGTGTGATGAGGCTTTGTAAGTTGTCCCGGTAGCGAGGGTCTAGGAGGGTGTACACCCAATAATCAGACGTGGTGTGAATGTGTTCGATGCGGCGGTCGTTTCTCAGCCACTGCAGCATGAAATCAACCATGTGCTGCAGACTCCCAACTGGCCAAGAAACGTTGTCCCCTGCAAGAGGCGTCATCTCTGCCTGCTGTGCATCACCCCACCCTTGGTCTACATACTGACTAGAGCATTGTCTACCTCCCTCTGGAGCGATGTCTTCCTCCTCCATTGACTCCTCCTCATCCTCCTCACAAAGTCCTTCAAATACATATAAATTTACAAAATTTAAAACTCAAAATTTAAAAACTTTGTATCATAATTCTGTAACATCAGTTTATGGAAACACAATAGCATTACAAAAGGATAGACAAAAAATGTACATTATGTGCTTTGTAAATACATTAAAAGTTTGTAATGGTTATGAAAATATAGACAGCGACTCTGGAGGTTCAATTGTTGATACAGCATGGTACTTTGAAAGTCCTCCAGCCCTTTGTGAGGAACCACGTTGCGCTGACTGTCCAGAAGGTGATGGAATTTGTGACTCCTCATCCTCCACCTCTTCCAAAACCTCATGCCTTAGTGCTTGCAGTGTTTTTTGAAGCAGGCAGATAAGGGGGACAGTCAGGCTGACTAGTGCATCATCTGCACTCGCCATCCGCGTTGACTCATCAAACGCACGCAAAACGTGGCAGATATCCTTCATAGAGTTATTCGCCACTCATTACACTGGCAGTGGCTGCCCATTCATTATAGGATCCAATTCTAATTACTGGTTCCACCAACAAAGCTCTCCACAGCGCAGCACCCCCCTACATCTCCTCCCTTATTTATATTTATCGGCCTAACCGACTGCTGCACTCTGCAAACGACCTTCGACTAACCTCTGCACTAATCCGTACCTCCCACTCCCAACTCCAAGACTTCTCCCGCGCTGCGCCAATCCTCTGGAATGCTCTACCCCAAGAAATTAGGACTATCCGCAATTTGGATGGTTTCAGGCGCTCCCTCAAAACACATTTGTTCACAGTGGCCTATTACATTCACTAATCAAAGTCATTCTATGTGTAATTCTGTGTGTGTAGCCCATTCACTATCTCCATGCATCCCTCACTCCCTTAAAATGGCTGGACCATCATTGTAAAAACACCATTGTATATAAACACCTGTACTTTGTATCTCCCCCACCTCATTGTAGATTGTAAGCTTTCACCAGCAGGGGCGGCTGATTTTGCTTTAATTATTGTATTGTTAACGTTGTTACTTATGACTTGTGTTTTGAAACTGTTAAACTGTAAAGCACTGCGGAATATTATGGCGCTATATAAATAAATAATATTATTATTCTTATTATAGAGGCCCACTCAGTAGTGGTGAAGTGTGAACAGCGCAAATTGCGAGTTGACTGCGCCTGATGCAGCTGATACTCCATTACTGTTGGCTGCTGCTCACACAACCGCTCCAACATATGTAACGAGGAATTCCACCTGGTGGGTACGTCACATATGATGCGATGTTCATGAAGGTGAAATCTGCGTTGCAGAGCTGCAATCAGCGATCTGGCCATGCTGGAACGTCGCAAGTGAGCGCACTCTAGGCGGACCTTGTGCAGCAGTGCATCAAGATCCGGATAGTCCCTCAAAAAACTCTGCACGACCAAGTTGAGCACATATGACAGACATGGTATGTGAGTGAGGTTGCCAAGGCCCAGAGCTGACACCAGATTTCGGCCATTGTCACACACTACCAAGCCTGCCTGTAGATTCTCTTCCAAAAACCACACGTCGCTCTCCTGCTTTATGGCATTACAGAGCTCCTGCGCTGTGTGGCTAAGATTCCCCATGGAAATTAATTTCAGGACGGCCTGTTGACATTTGGACACGGCTGTGCTCATATCGGTCGCAATAGGTAAACGTTCACGGGTCCATGTGGAGGTAGACCGTGACGGCTCCTGCAGCGATGATTCTGAGGAACTGGAGTAGGAGGAGGAATCAATGTGTACAGACTTGATTCCTGCAATCCTTGGAGTTGGCAGAACACGTACAGCGCCACTCGCAAGATCAGTACCCGGCTGCACAACATTGACCCAATGGGCAGTGAGGGAAAGGTATTGTCCCTGGCCATGGGTGTTAGAACCCTCTTGTTAGGTTTTGTTTCAGTTTGCTGGTCACATGACCTTTTTTCCCTATTTAGTCTGGCTCCGCCCTTCTGGCTTTGCTTGACTTCATTGTATTATCTACTGTTAAGCTAGCCGGGTGCTTAGGTGCCTTAATCTGTCAGTTTTGCTTGATGTTAGGATCACAAACTATTTATTTTTCTGTTTAATTATCCATGCTACAATTTATGTTAGGAGGTGTCCACCTTTTCTCCCAGTCCCTAGATCTTGTAGGGATTACTCCCTCGCAACTATAGGTCTTCGTTCACACTAGATGAGGACTTTAGCGGGTCTGGTCGCAGGATCAGGTTCCCCGTTACATCGTAGGGATTCAGCTTAGTTGTATTGTAGGGACAGAATTCCCTTCTTTCCTTACTGGTTGTAGCAGATAATAACAATGGGTACTGGTCCACGCATCGGTGGTCAGGTGGACCTTGCTACTGAGGGCTTTTAGTAGCGCATGTTTAATTTTTCCCTCAACAAGCTTTTGCAGACCAGGGACGGCTTGCCTGCTGAAATGAAATCGGCTTGGCACATTGTATTGTGGGACTGACAATGATATTCAGTTACGGAAACTGTCTGTCTCCACCAGCCTGAATCACAGCATTTCAAGGGACAGGAGTTTTGCAATGCCAGCATTCAGAGCCTGTGCTCGTGCATGGTTTGCGGAGTATGGCCGTCTTTTATCCCATGCCTGTGCTACCGATGGCTGTTTTGTGGCCTGGGAGTGTGAGGATGACAGGGAACTTGCTGCTGTGTGTGGAATAACAGTTTGTCTCTGGACAACAGTGGCCGAGGTTCTTCCATGGCGATCCTGTGAGGAAGCAGAACCAGCTGTGTGTGAGCTCGATGAAGAGGCTTCAACACAACCTGAAGATGTAGGTGCTGCTGTAGGTTGGCCTACATCTCCAGTGTGTCTTTGTAACTCAACTACGTGCTTTGTCCGCACATGTTTCCACATATTTGTGGTATTGAGGTGACTGACACTTTTAGCTATTTTTAATTTTTGATTACACAGCTTGCATTTCACATAGCAAATATCATGTGCAAGTGTGTGAAAAAAGGACCACGCAGTGCAAGTCCTGGGAGCGCACGTTTTGACTTTTGGAAGACAACTGCTCCGAACAGGTGCCAAACTGGAGGCTACAGGCAACCGAGTCTGCAGCCTAACTCTCCCTCCTGTTTGTACCGTTGGGGCAATGTCTTCCTCTATCTTCCTTCTATCACTAACCATTTCTCTAGGCCTTCCCAGCTTTCAACCAAAGTACTGGTTCTCAGCCACAAAGCTATCCACAGTGCAGCACCCCTCCTACATCTCCTCCCTCATTTCTATCTATCGGCCTAACCGACTGCTGCGCTCTGCAAACGACTTTCGACTAACCTCTGCACTAATACGTACCTCCCACTCCCGACTCCAAGACTTCTCCTGCTCTACACCAATCCTCTGGAATGCTGTACCCCAAGAAATTAGGACTATCCACAATTTGCATGGTTTCAGGCGCTCCCTCAAAACACATTTGTTCAGAGCGGCCTATCACATTCACTAATCAAAGTCATTCTATGTATTCTGTGTAAGTGTGTGTGTGTCTCTAGCCCATTCACTATCTCCATCCCTCAGTCCCTTAAGATGGCTGGAACATCATTGTAAATGCACCATTGTATATAAACACCTATACTTTGTATCTCCCCCATCTCATTGTACATTGTAAGCTGTCACGAGCAGGGGCGACTTATTTAGCTTAAATTATTGTATTGTTAACGTTGTTACTTATGACTTGTGTTCTGAAACTGCTAAACTGTAAAGCGCTGCGGAATATGATGGCGCTATATAAATAAATATTATTATTATTCCTCTGAGCTGCTCCCACCACCTTCCTGTTCCTCATGCCATGTTGGGTCTTGGACCTCATCATCTCCACTACCCTCTTGAAACACCTGCTGTTGGGTGGTCTGGCCAGCACCATGCTCAACAGAAACTGGCACCTGGGTCTCATCATCATCAGATGCGTTCTGCGGTGTGCTGACCATCGGCACTGTCTCACCCGCCTCTTCAGATTCAGAGAGACACAGCTGTTGCGCATCACTGCATACTCCCTCTTCACATTACAGAATGCTGCTTGGCTGGGCCCCTGTTTGCAAGCCAATAGATTCTGAGAACAGAAGCAGACACTCAGCTGGCTCCTGTACAGAACTCTCTGACTGCCTGGGCAATTTGCCAGGCGGTGAAGAGACAGATGGTTGCCAACAGTGCTGTGGTCCTGAGAGGAGGTGGAAGCAATTGAAGTCGATGCATTGGCTGACATCCAAACAACAACGGCTTCAATTTGTTCTTCCCGCAGCAGGGGGGTACTCCGAGCTCCTACAAAAGTGCGCATAAAGGAACGCTCACGGGGAAAACTGGTGGATGCTGTGTCACTGGGGGCCGCAGCAGCCACAGAATCCCCACGTCCTCTCCCTGAAGAAACTCCACGACCACGTGCCTTACTCCCTGCCTTCTTCATCTTGGTAGATTGATAAAGAAAGTCTGAAAAGTTATAAGGTCTAAGTGTGGTTATTCCGCAGAGACTGCAGTGAACACTGCACACAACTGTTCACTACCCAATGCGTCTCAGCAGGAAGGCAGTCTGTGCGTCAAAACAAAGGCACAAGCATACATCCATGTACCCTGTTTATAAAGCTATATAAAAAAAATTATGTAGTAGTGACGCACACTTTATTGAGGTACAGTATTACATCGCCATTCACCATCTGTGGCTATGCAGTCTCATCCATATATACCTTATCTATCTGTTGTCATGCTTCCAAGTCGACAGTCAGCCATAAATAGCAATTTTCACTATGCACTATGCACTTTTTAAAGGTTATGTTTGTTAATAAAAATGATTATTGCCACATATTATGAGTATTACATGATGGAAATTGTATAATTTTGTATAAAATATTTAGTGACATTATTCAGCAATGGAACATTTTAGTAATATCACAGATAACTTGTAATGCTGATGATGTTTTGAAGTCAGACATTCATTGTCTATACAATAAAAATGGTGTACATACTGTTACTTATCCATCATTAATGGATTCAGATATGTACTTGTATGCTTTTATGTACAACCGTATAGCAGATTCCTTAACTAATTTATTTTGTGGTTTGCATTGCTGTTCAACATGTTAATGTATGTGTTTATGTTTGTCAATTCTTTATTTATCTAGATATTAGTTTAAATGAAATCATCATCTTATGGTAGTAAAGGTTATCTTTCTCTTGTTTGAAGTATAGACATTTAAAATTGACAGGTAACAAGGAAATTACTTGATCTAGTATTTAAACATCCTCCTTGACCCTGGGCTCCAACACCGCCAGTTGTTGCTCGGAAGTGCTGTTAGCACAGTCAACACTTGCTCCTGTGTTACTGGGGTTCAGTAACGTCAGCTGGTCCTCGGTTGTGCCATTGGCTCTTTTCCTTCTGCTGCCCCTCCGGGTTCCAGTACCGTCAGCTGGTTCTCCGCAGTGCCTTTGGCCTAGGTGCCTCCATGTCGGTATCCGAGTTCCAGCAACGTCTGCTGGTCCTTGGTAGTGCTTTGGAGCACAGGTACCTCCTGCTTAGTAACCGTGTCCCAGTAACGTCAGCTGGTCCTCGGTTGTGCCATTGGCTCTTTTCCTTCTGCTGCCCCTCCGGGTTCCAGTACCGTCAGCTGGTTCTCCACAGTGCCTTTGGCCTAGGTGCCTCCATCTCGGTATCCGAGTTCCAGCAACGTCTGCTGGTCCTTGGTAGTGCTTTGGAGCACAGGTACCTCCTGCTTAGTAACCGTGTCCCAGTAACATCAGCTGGTACAAGATTGTGCTACAAATACAAGATACGGAACAAGAGACACAAGAACAATAAGCAGAAGATCTAAAAGCAGAAGAACATGAAGTATAAGACCAAAATGAAGAGCAAAATATATGCTCTAAATTCTAAGCAGAAGAAGACTAAGCAGTGTATGGGGGTGAGTCCGTTCCTCCTCGTGGTGCCCCTGGAAAATGCCTGCTGCTGCAGGCTAAACTGAACACGGACAAATACTGTTGTAATTTAAATCTTTTGTGACAGCAAGAACGGAAGGATGAAAAAATCATACTTTGACAGATTACAAGTACAGGATTCTCAGTCACAAATAAGAATATGATGAAGAAGATGAAGCAGAATATGAATAAGAATAATAGTTTAATAAGAAGAATATGAGTAATGTTAACAAAGATGAATAGCAAGAAGTTTAAGAAGAAGATAAAGAAGGTGAAGATGAAGAATAATTTGATGAAAAAGATGATGCTGCAGAAGATTAGTGAAGGAGAAAGTGTGTGAAAAGTTAAAAAGGTGAAGATGAAGAGCATGGAAGTTGTGTAATATACATATTTGCCAAAATAGAAAAAACGTTAACAACATTGTCAATTTCTTCGTCAATCCGAACATCTTTAAAAAAAAAAATATTTATGCTATTCCATTTGATTGGGTTAAACATCTATGCCTTTAATATCTCCTCAACCTTCCCCAATACATTCTACATTACTCTTTCTTGTTTTCCTTCATGTACAATTAACCAACAAGGCAAGAATGGGTTTTTTTAATTTCGATATTTTGTTCCCATAGACTTACATGGGACTTCCGGTATCGGTATCGGGTATCGCCGATATTTTAATGTTATCGGCGATACCATTCCGATTCCGATACTTTTGGATATCGGAAAGTATCGCTCAACTCTACTCACTACTTCAACCACTAGTACAAATCACTCCTGGTTATATTAAAGATTCTAAAGAAGTGCTGAGAATGTTTTCCAAGAAAATCTGGTCTAAAGAAAATACTTGGTTATGTTGTGATGTGACTTCTCTATATACCTGTATACCTTACAATGTTGCCATGACAGCGCTGCAGTTTGTCTTAACGAAATTCAGTAATTATTCCCAGGATCTCATTAATTATATTTTACAAGTTATTCAATTTTTATTAACCCACAATTTTTTCTCATTTGACAATAAATTTTTTTTACAAAAATCTGGCGTGGCGATGGGTGCGAAATTCGCGCCATCCCTAGCTAATCTTGTTATGTCATATTGGGAATATTTTTTTATTTTTTCAGCTACTAATCCATTTATTGACTCGATTGCTTGGTATGGTAGATATATTGATGATTTACTCATTATTTGAAGTGGTGATGTACCTGCCATATCCGGATTTATTGATTATATCAATTCTAATTCATTCAACATACATTTTACTCATAAATTTCATCATAACAAAATTTCTTTTTTAGATCTTGATTTATATGGGGTACATGACTCTGTTATTATTACTAAAACGTTCAGCAAACCTTGTGCTGGTAATTCTATCTTGCATGCAGCAAGCAGTCACCCCAAACATACTATTAAATCGATCCCTTTGGGTGAATATACCAGAATTTTGAGAAACTGCAGCGATCCTACAGCTTTGGAAACGGAATTTAATTGTGTGGATACAAAATTAAAAAACAGAAATTATCCTAAATGGTCATTAAAAAGAGCACGAACAATTGTAAGTAATAAAAACAGAGAGGATCTCATTAGTGGAGGGCGACAACAAAAAAATGATCTTGCAGTGAAACCATATTTTTGTGCTCAATATAGTCCTCAATTTGGGGACATCAAAAAATCATTTTGAGATCGCTGCCTATTTTATATGAAGATCCCTCTCTTGCTGACATTCTTTCATCAGGTATTAATGTTGTTTCAAGGAAAGCGCCATCTATTGGTAACAAAGTTTCTCCAAGCATGTTCAGTAATAATTTCTCTTCTCATAAAACATCGTGGTTAGAACATAAAGGTTTTTATAAATGTGGCCACAATAGATGTGCACTTTGCAAATATGTTTGTGTAACGAAAACCTTTGAAAATAATGACAGCACTGCGATTTATACCATTAACAAATATATCAATTGTAATTCATGCTATGTGGTATATAAAATTATGTGCACTACTTGCAATTTATCTTATATAGGCTGCACTACTAGGAAACTAAAAATCAGGATCGCTGAACATTTGCAGGATGTAAAGATTGTTTCTTCGAATCGCAATATTTCTGCTGCTGCTAAACATTTTATTTTTCAGCATGCTCGCAATGTTTCTTCCTTCCAAGTCACAGGTATTGAAAGTGTTAACCTGTCTGCCCGAGGTGGAGATGCACGTCAGCGACTCCTCACACGTGAAGCTTTCTGGATCTTTAATCTACATACCAGACATCCATTTGGTCTCAACAAAAGAAACAAATTGATGTTCCATTATTAATTTTATTTCTTTGCATTGATTTTATTTGTGCAAATATTGTTTTTTTTTTTTTTTTTTTTTCTTTATTCGTTATGTGAAAATTGTTAAAGGACTTGTCAAAAATCACATGACATTTTTTCTGATCGTGATTGGTCTTCCTTTGTCTTAAATATGTGCCTTTGTCTGAATATGTCAGCTGTGATAAAGATCCCTGTGATAGAAACGCGTAGCCTTGTCCTGAGCTTGTCCAGGAGCATGCCATTATTCATGTTTTTATGAATTAATAAAGATGAAGATTTTATTGAAGCTGGATCCCTTTTTCCTTCATTTTCTCATGTATCTTCACGTTTGATCAAGCGGAGGATCCGTGCTTCTACAAACCGGTGAGCTGGTTAGCGTTCTTATATTTGTACTTTTGATTACCGTGCCCCCGGTTTCATGCTCAATATTTTCAAGTATTTTGAAAGTGGACTCAGTCATTAAGCTCAGGCACCAGCTTTATTATGGCATCTATTTTTGTTCAAGACAGATCTGTCAAAGCGGCACAAGTGTTTTCTGGTGATATTAACAAAATTCCAGACATGCCTGATCTGAATGAAAATATCAAAAAAATGGAAAAACTTTTGCTTCAAGAAACAAAGTTGTGGTGGGATCATACTACCCTCCAAAATTATCTAGCTAAGGATATGATTCCAAGGGGGCTTCGTATTAAAAAAATCCCCACTACAATTTTTTCTGACATTTTCATTGAAGAGTGGAATCAGATACTCAGTAATTGTTCTTCCAAACTAATGCAACTCATAGTCAAATATGAGAGTAATAAATTGGAGGATATTCAGAAACAAATGAATGATGCAGATACTGCGCTCACTGAATTTAAAATCGTTGACTCAGTATGACTCACTTGTGGCTAAAATGCAAGATAATGTCTCTAGCCTAGAAAAGGATATCATGGACCGAAAAAAAGAAAATTTTCTCGTGATCTAAGAGACTATTCAACCAAGAAAGTCTATGACTGGGGCCATTGGGAGCGGGGTCATAGAATTCCTAAATCTATTTTAAAACGCAACCATGCTCTCAATGAACCGGTATCTAAACCACATGTCTGTTTTACATCCTCTGAGTTGGATTCATCTGACAATAATCTGAGTGTTTCCTCTAATGACAGTGTTCACACCACAAAGTTTTTTCGTCATTCAAAAAACGTAAAAGGCGGGGTGGCAGAAAACACCGACAAAGATCATGTCATGATTACACGCCGCAGGAAGAATTATCGCAAATAATAAAACATGATAATGTCTTGAATTTATCTGCACGAGACTTTACCAAAACGCAATTAGATGTTTTGTCCTTAGGTCTGAATTTTGTGCCCGATCAGAATTTCAATCTTTTTTCTACTATTTTGGACGTCAATAAGTTTATGCGAGACCTTACCATCAAAAAGCATTTTTTAAATCATTCTGATGAGACCCCTTTGCAGGAGTCGCTGACATATAATAATGAATTTACTGACTTGTCTTTCAGAGAACAGGTATCTCTCAACACTTTGTTTAGTTTGTCTGCTCATTCCTATGATAATGAATCTGATACCATTCATGCACCTGTGTTTAAAACAAAAAATCCCTCTTTTTATCCCATTCAATCCAGGCCTGATTGCATGACTAAATACCAGGAGGTGATAGAGAGGGATTTAAAAATCCTTCATGATAGGGTTAAAATGGGCAGCAGCAGAAATCATTCCAATTTAACAAAAGCCCAGAAAACTGCATTAGATGAGATCAAAAGTATGTCAGATATAATAATTAAAATGTCGGACAAGGGTGGCATGGTAGTTATCCTGAATAAAGAGGATTATCATTCTCAAATTATGTCTCTCTTGTCTGACAGTGATGTATATGAAAAACTCCATACAAATCCCACTGATAAATTTAAAAGTGAGATTATCCAAATTATCAATGAGGGTTTCAGCCTTGGCATTTTAACCAAAAAACAAATTGATTATCTCACAGTGTCTCATCCTATTATCCCTATCATGCATGGTCTCCCAAAAATTCACAAGGATATGAAAATCCCCCCCATGAGACCTATTGTCTCAGGGATTGGATCTTTAAATGAACATCTGGTGAATGGGTTGACTCACTACTTCAACCACTAGTACAAATCACTCCTGGTTATATTAAAGATTCTAAAGAAGTGCTGAGAATGTTTTCCAAGAAAATCTGGTCTAAAGAAAATACTTGGTTATGTTGTGATGTGACTTCTCTATATACCTGTATACCTTACAATGTTGCCATGACAGCGCTGCAGTTTGTCTTAACGAAATTCAGTAATTATTCCCAGGATCTCATAAATTATATTTTACAAGTTATTCAATTTTTATTAACCCACAATTTTTTCTCATTTGACAATAAATTTTTTTTACAAAAATCTGGCGTGGCGATGGGTGCGAAATTCGCGCCATCCCTAGCTAATCTTGTTATGTCATATTGGGAATATTTTTTTATTTTTCAGCTACTAATCCATTTATTGACTCGATTGCTTGGTATGGTAGATATATTGATGATTTACTCATCATTTGGAGTGGTGATGTACCTGCCATATCCGAATTTATTGATTATATCAATTCTAATTCATTCAACATACATTTTACTCATAAATTTCATCATAACAAAATTTATTATTTAGATCTTGATTTATATGGGGTACATGACTCTGTTATTATTACTAAAACGTTCAGCAAACCTTGTGCTGGTAATTCTATCTTGCATGCAGCAAGCAGTCACCCCAAACATACTATTAAATCGATTCCTTTGGGTGAATATACCAGAATTTTGAGAAACTGCAGCGATCCTACAGCTTTGGAAACGGAATTTAATTGTGTGGATACAAAATTAAAAAACAGAAATTATCCTAAATGGTCATTAAAAAGAGCACGAACAATTGTAAGTAATAAAAACAGAGAGGATCTCATTAGTGGAGGGCGACAACAAAAAAATGATCTTGCAGTGAAACCATATTTTTGTGCTCAATATAGTCCTCAATTTGGGGACATCAAAAAAAATCATTTTGAGATCGCTGCCTATTTTATATGAAGATCCCTCTCTTGCTGACATTCTTTCATCAGGTATTAATGTTGTTTCAAGGAAAGCGCCATCTATTGGAAACAAAGTTTCTCCAAGCATGTTCAGTAATAATTTCTCTTCTCATAAAACATCGTGGTTAGAACATAAAGGTTTTTATAAATGTGGCCACAATAGATGTGCACTTTGCAAATATGTTTGTGTAACGAAAACCTTTGAAAATAATGACAGCACTGCGATTTATACCATTAACAAATATATCAATTGTAATTCATGCTATGTGGTATATAAAATTATGTGCACTACTTGCAATTTATCTTATATAGGCTGCACTACTAGGAAACTAAAAATCAGGATCGCTGAACATTTGCAGGATGTAAAGAATGTTTCTTCGAATCGCAATATTTCTGCTGCTGCTAAACATTTTATTTTTCAGCATGCTCGCAATGTTTCTTCCTTCCAAGTCACAGGTATTGAAAGTGTTAACCTGTCTGCCCGAGGTGGAGATGCACGTCAGCGACTCCTCACACGTGAAGCTTTCTGGATCTTTAATCTACATACCAGACATCCATTTGGTCTCAACAAAAGAAACGAATTGATGTTCCATTATTAATTTTATTTCTTTGCATTGATTTTATTTGTGCAAATATGTTTTTTTTTTTTTTTCTTTATTCGTTATGTGAAAATTGTTAAAGGACTTGTCAAAAATCACATGACATTTTTTCTGATCGTGATTGGTCTTCCTTTGTCTTAAATATGTGCCTTTGTCTGAATATGTCAGCTGTGATAAAGATCCCTGTGATCGAAACGCGTAGCCTTGTCCTGAGCTTGTCCAGGAGCATGCCATTATTCATGTTTTTATGAATTAATAAAGATGAAGATTTTATTGAAGCTGGATCCCTTTTTCCTTCATTTTCTCATGTATCTTCACGTTTGATCAAGCGGAGGATCCGTGCTTCTACAAACCGGTGAGCTGGTTAGCGTTCTTATATTTGGCCTGTAGTAAATGCCTACAATGGTGTCCTTTCCATTGTTCGCTCCTTGTATTCTTACCCAGTTTCCACAGAACTCCCAGTCTCTGAAGCTTTAATCTCTGTGCAGATATACGCTTTTCTAACATACAATGCAACACCTCCTCCTCATTTGTCAAGTCTGTTTCTTGCAAATAAGTTGTATCCTTCTAGCCTTGTATTCTAATCATGTGTATCGTCCCACCAAGTTTCAGTGATTCCAATGACATCATATTTCTTTTCCTGCGATAGTAGTTCCAATTCTGATGGTTTGTTGCTCATGCTTTGTGCGTTTGTATAGAAACATTTTAGTTTGTGATTGGTTTCTCTTCCTCCAATATTTTTATTATTTAGATTTTTTTATCTTCGTTCTTCCTTTCCACTTCTAATAGCAGTTCTCAATAGCATTTGTCAGGTGTATGGATTTTTCTGACCTTTTGCTTCCCTTCCCATGTTGTTCTAGTTTAAAGCTCTCCTGATGTGTAGCAAGGCGACTTCCAAATACATGTTTTCCAGTCTTCGTAAGGTGCACTCCATCTCTAGCAAGTAGTCCATCGTATAGGTAATTCACTCCGTAATCCAGAAATCCAAATCCTTGCTGACGGCACCATCGACGTAGCCAGTTATTCACCTGCAGAATTTTATTCCACCTCCTTGTTCCATGGCCAACCACTGGGAGGATGGAAGAGAAGACCAGTTCTTTCACTTTCTTGCCTAAGTTTTCAAAGTCACTGCAGATGGTTTCCAGGTCACTTCTTGTGATGTCATTTGTCCCCACATGTATTAGCAGGAATGGGTAGTCATCTTTAGGTCTGAAGAGTCCTATTATCCTGTCAGATACATCTTTAATTTTTGCACCTGGAAGACAGCACATTTCTCTTGAGGTTATATCCGGTCTGCAGATAGCGGCCTCTGTTCCTCTCAACAGGGAATCCCCCATGACCACAACTCTCCGTTTCTTCTTCACTACATTTTTCTTTCTCCATCCAAGAGGACTCTGAGGGCATACAAGTTTGTTCTTTGTGAGCAAAGTCTTATCCTGATGTATTTCTTCGTTTTCCTGCGTGAGAGCCTGGTACTGGTTCCTGAGCAGTATTGGTGCTGACTGCCTC
>JARQOD010008433.1:0-35568 GCA_033576555.1 Oophaga sylvatica | reverse complement strand
GATTACCCACGTCATAATTACGTTCAGTAGGAGAAAATTTTCGAGAGAAAAAGGCACAAGGGTTACTTCTAGAGGTCTCTGGATCTCTTTGGGACAAAACGGCACCTGCCCCAATTTCAGAGGCATCAACCTCCACCTGAAATGGTAGAGAAACATCAGGCTGCCGTAGAACAGGAGCAGAAGTGAATCTCTGCTTAAGTTCCTGAAATGCAGAGACTGCCTCAGGAGGCCAATTCACCACATCAGAACCCTTTTTGGTCAAATCAGTTAATGGTTTAACAATAACCGAGAAATTACCAATAAATTTACGATAAAAATTGGCAAAACCCAAGAATCTTTGAAGAGCCTTTAATGAAGTAGGTTGGACCCAATCACAGATGGCCTGAACTTTGACCGGGTCCATTTCAATGACAGATGGGGACAAAATGAATCCCAGAAATGAGATCCTCTGAACGCCAAAAAGACACTTTGATCCCTTCACATACAGAGCATTCTCTCTCAAAATCTGGAACACAGTCCGAACATGTTTTACATGAGAGTCCCAGTCATTGGAAATAATCAAGATATCATCCAAATAAACAATCAGAAATTTATCCACAAAATCCCTGAAAATGTCATTCATGAAGGACTGGAAGACAGAAGGAGCATTAGTGAGCCCAAAGGGCATCACAAGGTACTCAAAATGCCCTTCAGGGGTATTAAATGCCGTCTTCCATTCATCCCCGTGCTTAATGCAAATAAGGTTATATGCCCCCCTGAGGTCAAGCTTGGTAAACCAAGTAGCGTTTTTCACCCTGGAAAACAGATCAGAGATCAAGGGTAACGGATATTGATATTTCACAGTAATATTGTTCAAGAGACGATAATCAATACACGGCCTTAATGAACCATCCTTTTTGGCCACAAAGAAAAAACCGGCACCTAAGGGTGAAGAGGATGGTCTGATATGACCCTTCTCCAATGACTCCTTGATATAAGACCGCATAGCGTCATGTTCAGGTACAGACACGTTAAAAAGGCGACCTTTAGGGAATTTACTACCAGGCACTAATTCAATAGCGCAGTCATAGCTCCTATGGGGAGGCAAGGATGCAGATTTACTTTCGCTAAACACATCAGAAAAATCAATCAAAAAGTCAGGAACATCCTGAGCCTGGGGGGAGGCAGAAAAAACAGGAGTGTTGGTATTAACACATTGGCAGCCCCAACTGGTAACAGACACAGATTTCCAATCCAAAACAGGATTATGAGACTGTAACCAAGGGAAACCCAGTACGATAATGTCATGCAGATTATACAGAACCAAAAATTTGCAACTCTCCTGATGATCAGGTTCTACCCTCATTATCACCTGAGTAGAGAACTGAGGTTTATTCTCAGCCAAAGGGGTAGAATCGATCCCCAGTAGGGGAATAGACTTCCGTAGGGGTATCAAGGGAAACCCGCAACGTTTAGCAAAATCATAATCCATCAGGTTAATAGCTGCTCCAGAATCAACAAAAGCCTGAGCAGAAAATGAGGACAGAGAGCATATCAGGGTAACAGTTAATAAAAACTTAGTCTGAACACTACCCAAGACAACTGAGTGTGCAAAACGTCTTCCCCGCTTAGGGCAGACTGAAATAGCATGAGAGGCATCACCACAGTAGAAACATAACCCATTGCGCTTTCGAAACTCATGACGCTGTGCCCCAGACACCACTCTATCACACTGCATGGGTTCAGAAGCTGGTTCACAAGGCAACACCATTCCACGCATACTTCTCCGCTCACGCAAACGTCTGTCAATTTGAATCGCTAATGACATAGAATCATTGAGACCAGAGGGAACAGGGAATCCCACCATAACATCCTTTACATTATCTGACAGTCCCTTCCGAAAAAGAGCTGCCAAAGCGTTGTCATTCCATTTGGTCAGGACTGCCCACCTACGGAATCTCTGACAGTATAACTCAGCGTCCTCAAGCCCCTGACTTAATGCCAACAAAGTTTTTTCAGCTTGATCAGTGACATTAGGCTCATCGTACAATAACCCCAAAGCCTGAAAAAACGCATCAACATCACTCAAACAGGATCCCCAGGTGTCAGGGAAAAAGCCCAATCCTGAGGATCGCCGCGCAGGAGAGAGATGACAATTTGAACCTGCTGCGCTGCGTTCCCTGAGGATTTAGATTTTAAGGCAAAAAACAATTTACAGTTATTTTTGAAATTCAGAAACTTAGCTCGATCCCCTAAAAACAAATCTGGCATGGGAATCCTAGGTTCCACAACAGGCAACCTAGCAAGATAGGTAGCAATACTCCGAACTTCAGTGGCAAGCTGATCCACACGGCCAGACAACTGTGCAAACTCCATTGAGAGAAAAAAAAAATCCTCCTCAGCACCCAGAGATACAGAGGGAAAAAAAAAAAAAAATCTCTGACAACTCTGACAACTTTTTTCTTTCCACAATATTTTTCCCTTCTGTGAGTACCAAATAATTTTCAGTTTAGGCCGGTGATACTGTTATGATTTGGTAGCTGAGGAGAGCAGGCAAAAAAGGAAATACACCAGAGCAGTTGGAAACTATGAGATTGCAGTACCCTGACTAACCATCACAACTAGAGGCAGCCGTGGAGCGTTCCTACGTTGGTCCTAGACGCCTCGTCACAGCCTGAGAAACTAACTACACCTAAAGATAGAAAGAGGAAATCTATCTGCCCCGGAGCAGAACCCCAAAGAACATAGAAAGCCCCCAAACATGTAATGGCGGTTAGACAAGAAGAAATACTGACACAGAAAGAAAATAGTATGAGCAAACGTTGGGGCCCAAACTTACTAAATAGAAAAGGATAGGAAGGGCACTTACTGCAATCCCAAAAAACCCTGAAAAGCACCAACTCTACTAATTTCAAAAACACCTGAGATCACAAGACCTCTACCACCTAAATTAGTTCTCTGGTGTAACCAAAATCAAAACAGCAGCCACTGAAAAAACTGGAAAAAGCAAATGTACAAACATCAGTGGCTGAACTGAACTGAGAGGGCAAAAGCCCCCAGAGGGACCCTGAAGGTCCCCACAAAAGTGGAGGACAAAATGCAAAAATCAAGCACAAAAACAAAAAGAAGAAAATGTCTTATCTGTTAGCAGGAGATTCAGACACGAAACAGCAGGCTACCAAGGAAACAGGAATCAAGGATTGAGACCAGAACAATTGATCACCGGCAACCCTGATGGGAAGGCGACTCCCTTATATAAGACCAGTCAGTAACACCTGATTCCCACTCCTCACAATCTTCACTGGACAGTCCAGTACCGCTTGTAACCACCAGAGAGAGCCTCTGCTCAGAACTCATTTCCAGCCTATTCACAACACGGGGCCCTGCTGCGGCCGTGTGATGGTGACCGGGGCCCTGCTGCGGCCGTGTGCTGGTGGCCGGGGCCCTGCTGCGGCCGTGTGCTGGTGGCCGGGGCCCTGCTGCGGCCTTGTGCTGGTGGCCGGGGCCCTGCTGCGGCCGTGTGCTGGTGGCCGGGGCCCTGCTGCGGCCGTGTGCTGGTGGCCGGGGCCCTGATGCGGCCGTGTGCTGGTGGCCGGGGCCCTGCTGCGGCCGTGTGCTGGTGGCCGGGGCCCTGCTGCGGCCGTGTGCTGGTGTCCGGGGCCCTGCTGCGGCCGTGCTGGTGGCCGGGGCCCTGCTGCGGCCGTGTGCTGGTGGCCGGGGCCCTGCTGCGGCCGTGTGCTGGTGGCTGGGGTCCTGCGGCTGTGCTGGGGCCGGGCCCTGCTGGTGGCTGGGACCGGGCCTTGCGGCTGGCCGGGACCGGGCCCTGCAGTGCTGCCTGCTGGTGGCCGGGCCGGGCCCTGCGGCTGTGCTGCTGGCCGGGCCCCCCAGGGGACAAACTACTCACCCTGCTGCTCGCCGTCGCCTGCACGTCCCGACGGTCCCGGTCCGCCGCCGCCGCTGTTGCTCCTAGCCACGTGGCACGCATGCTGCTTGCTCTGCTCCGGAATGAGGAAGTGGAGCAGAGCAGCGTGTGATGTCACGTCCGGCTGGCTGATGCACCTGGGCGGGCCATAGCTTCAAGCTACAGTGCCTGCCCAGCAGCCAGCCAGCCAGGCCCAGCCCAGGGGCGCTTATGATTCTGTGTGGGGAGGGAGGGGGACAGTCAGACAGTGAGTGGAGAGTGTGGGGAATATTTAGCACTGCAGCGAAGTGCTGCAAGCCTGCGTGCGCTTCGCCTGGCTGCCAGCGACGCGTGCTGGGGGGCGGGCGGTGCGGGCGGGCCCCCCTAAGTCACCGGGCCCGGGCGGGCCCCATACACTAGTAAGGGCTGTAATGCCCTGATGGCGGCCCTGATCGGCGGCGGCCGATCACCGCCGTTACTCGGTGTGGGGAGGGTGGGAACACAGTGTCCAGCCATGGCCGATGCTATTGCAGCATCGGCCATGGCTGGATTGTAATATTTCACCACTTTTCAGTGGTGAAATATTACTAATCGCTCTGATTGGCTGTTTCACTTTTAACAGCCAATCAGAGCGATCGTAACCACGTGGGGGTTAATCCACCCCCACTGTGGTGATGCGCAAGGGGTCCTGTGCCTGCGGGTCGGGTGACTTTCAGTGACCCCGGTCACCCGACCCGCAGGAACATGATTTATAGCATGACGCCTACGTCGGCGTCATGGGTCGGGATGGCAGAGGTTTCATGACGCCGACGTAGGCGTCATGGGTCGGGAAGGGGTTAATATATTGATATTGCATGGCCCTGGCTGAAACAAAAAAATTAGTTAGACATGTTAAAAATTTTTTTTTACATGGGGTGTGTAATATTTATCTTCTGGTGACCATTGTTGCCCTGAGGAACGACAGGGCGTGCGCGTACTTGTACTTGCTCCTGCGTCCTCCAGATCCACTCGGGGCCCACATTTCTTTGTTGAACTCCTTCTTGAAGCGATCCCTGATAGACCGCCACAGCTTCACAATTCTCTTCCCTGAAACGAGAAAGCACAAATTGGTTAGTATACAACATCAGGGTTTCCCAAACTCCAGTCCTCATGGCCCCCACGGGTCATGTTTTCAGGATTTCCATAGTGTTGCACAAGTGAGAGAATCTCTGATGCCTTGATGATACTTCCACCATGTGCGCATTACAAAGGAAATCCTGAAAACATGACTCATGGGGGCCACGAGGACTGAAGTTTGGGAAACACTGCTTTACATCCAGCAACAAAACTGAACTGTATATACTTACGCATTTGAATCTGGGCCCGAGCATCGAGGTCCTCCAGTGGTCCACGAGAAGTGCACAGATTTCCTCACAGAGCCGACGGGTCACTTGTTATGTTTCGGTAGCTGAGGAGTACAGGTAAAAAAGGCAATACACCAGAGCAGTTGGAAACTATGAGATTGCAGTACCCTGACTAACCACCACAACTAGAGGCAGCCGTGGAGCGTTCCTACGTTGGTCCTAGACGCCTCGTCACAGCCTGAGAAACTAACTACACCTAAAGATAGAAAGAGGAAAGCTATCTGCCCCGGAGCAGATCCCCAAAGAACATAGAAAGCCCCCAAACATGTAATGGCGGTTAGACAAGAAGAAATACTGACACAGACAGAAAATAGTATGAGCAAACGTTGGGGCCCAAACTTACTAAATAGAAAAGGATAGGAAGGGCACTTACTGCAATCCCAAAAAACCCTGAAAAGCACCAACTATACTAATTTCAAAATCACCTGAGATCACACGACCTCTACCACCTAAATTAGTTCTCTGGTGTAACCAAAATCAAAACAGCAGCCACTGAAAAAACTGGAGAAAAAGCAAATGTACAAACATCAGTGGCTGAACTGAACTGAGAGGGCAAAAGCCCCAGAGGGGACCCTGAAGGCCCCCACAGAAGTGCAGGACAAAATGCAAAAATCAAGCACAAAAACAAAAAGAAGAAAATGTCTAATCTGTAAGCAGGAGATTCAGACACGACATAGCAGGCTAACAAGGAAACAGGAATCAAGGATTGAGACCAGAACAATTGATCACCGGCAACCCTGATGGGAAGGCGACTCCCTTATATAAGACCAGTCAGTAACACCTGATTTCCAATCCTCACAATCTTCACTGGACAGTCCAGTACCGTTTGTAACCACCAGAGGGAGCTTCTGCTCAGAACTCATTTCCAGCCTATTCACAACAGTACCCCCCCTTGAGGAGGGGTCACAGAACCCTCATTTGAGCAACCAGGTCGGTCAGGATGAGTTCTATGATACGCACGGATGAGTCTCCTAGCATGGATGTCCGAAGCAAACACCCAAGAATTGTCTTCCTGACCATAACCTCTCCATTTAACCAAATACTGGAGTTTCCGTCTAGAAAAACGAGAATTCAATATTTTCTCAACCACATACTCCAGATTGCCCTCAACCAAAACAGGGTCAGGAGGCACAGTAGTAGGAACCACTGGCTCAACAAACCTCTTCAAAAAGGACTTGTGGAACACGTTATGGATTTTAAATGTCCCTGGAAGAAGCAAACGAAAAGAAACAGGATTAAGAATCTCCATGATCTTATAAGGTCCAATGAACCTAGGCTTAAATTTAGGAGATGCCACTCTCATAGGAATATTTCTTGAGGACAACCAGACCAAGTCCCCCACTTTAAACCGAGGACCATCAGTCCTATGCCGGTTAGCAAACCGCTGGGCCTTCTCCTGAGAGAGGGACAACCTCTCCGCTACCTGGACCCAAATCTGTTGCATACGCTCCACAACAGAGTCAACACCTGGACAGACAGAAGCCTCCGTCTGTCCTGAAGAAAATCGAGAGTGAAACCCAGAATTACAGAAAAATGGAGACATCATAGTGGCAGAGCTAGCCCTATTATTAAGAGCAAACTCAGCCAAAGGCAAAAAAGAGACCCAGTCATCCTGATCAGCAGACACAAAGCATCTTAGATAAGTCTCCAATGTCTGGTTTGTTCTCTCAGTTTGACCATTGGTCTGAGGATGAAACGCCGAGGAGAAAGACAATTGAACACCAATTTTAGAACAAAAGGTCCTCCAAAATCTGGAAACAAACTGGACTCCTCTGTCAGACACAATGTTCTCAGGAATGCCGTGTAAACGAACCACGTGCTGAAGGAACAAAGGCACCAATTCAGAGGAGGAAGGCAACTTAGGTAATGGCACAAGATGTATCATCTTGGAAAACCTATCGCAAATCACCCAGATGACGGTCATTCTCTGAGAAATAGGGAGGTCGGAAATGAAATCCATAGAGATATGGGTCCATGGTCTCTTGGGCACAGGTAATGGCATCAACAAACCACTAGAACGAGAGCAAGGCTTGGAGCGAGAGCAAGTCCCGCAGGACTGCACAAACTCCCTGACATCACGAGACAAGGTAGGCCACCAAACGGACCGACTAACCAAGTCTTTGGTACCAAAAATTCCGGGATGACTGGCCAACGCGGAACAATGAATCTCAGACATTACACTCTTTTTCCACTGGTCTGGGACAAACAATTTCTCAACAGGGCAGCGCTCGGGCTTATCCTCCTGACACCCCTCCAGAGCTAGTCTCAAATTGGGCGAGATGGCGGAAAGAACTACACCCTCTTTCAAAATAACAGAAGGATCAGATAACTCAGGAGAGTCCGCCAGGAAACTCCTCGAGAGGGCATCCGCCTTAACATTTTTAGTGCCAGGAAGAAATGAAACCACAAAATTAAAACGTGTGAAAAACAAGGCCCACCTGGCCTGTCTAGGATTAAGTCGCTTGGCAGATTCCAGATAAACTAGATTCTTATGGTCCGTAAGGACCACCACCTGATGTTTGGCTCCCTCCAGCCAATGTCTCCACTCTTCAAAAGCCCACTTCATGGCTAATAACTCCCGATTACCCACGTCATAATTACGTTCAGTGGGAGAAAATTTTCGAGAGAAAAAGGCACAAGGGTTACTTTTAGAGGTCTCTGGATCTCTTTGGGACAAAACGGCACCTGCCCCAATTTCAGAGGCATCAACCTCCACCTGAAATGGTAGAGAAACATCAGGCTGCCGTAGAACAGGAGCAGAAGTGAATCTCTGCTTAAGTTCCTGAAATGCAGAGACTGCCTCAGGAGGCCAATTCACCACATCAGAACCCTTCTTGGTCAAATCAGTTAATGGTTTAACAATAACAGAGAAATTACCAATAAATTTACGATAAAAATTGGCAAAACCCAAGAATCTTTGAAGAGCCTTTAATGAAGTAGGTTGGACCCAATCACAGATGGCCTGAACTTTGACCGGGTCCATTTCAATAACAGATGGGGACAAAATGAATCCCAGAAATGAGATCCTCTGAACGCCAAAAAGACACTTTGATCCCTTCACATACAGAGCATTCTCTCTCAAAATCTGGAACACAGTCCGAACATGTTTTACATGAGAGTCCCAGTCATTGGAAAAAATCAAGATATCATCCAAATAAACAATCAGAAATTTATTCACAAAATCCCTGAAAATGTCATTCATGAAGGACTGGAAGACAGAAGGAGCATTAGTGAGCCCAAAAGGCATCACAAGGTACTCAAAATGCCCTTCAGGGGTATTAAATGCCGTCTTCCATTCATCCCCGTGCTTAATGCGAATAAGGTTATATGCCCCCTGAGGTCAAGCTTGGTAAACCAAGTAGCGTTTTTCACCCTGGAAAACAGATCAGAGATCAAGGGTAACGGATATTGATATTTCACAGTAATATTGTTCAAGAGACGATAATCAATACACGGCCTTAATGAACCATCCTTTTTGGCCACAAAGAAAAAAACGGCCCTAAGGGTGAAGAGGATGGTCTGATATGACCCTTCTCCAATGACTCCTTGATATAAGACCGCATAGCGTCATGTTCAGGTACAGACACGTTAAAAAGGCGACCTTTAGGGAATTTACTACCAGGCACTAATTCAATAGCGCAGTCATAGCTCCTATGGGGAGGCAAGGATGCAGATTTACTTTCGCTAAACACATCAGAAAAATCAATCAAAAAGGCAGGAACATCCTGAGCCTGGGGGAGGCAGAAATAACAGGAGTGTTGGTATTAACACATTGGCAGCCCCAACTGGTAACAGACACAGATTTCCAATCCAAAACAGGATTATGAGACTGTAACCAAGGGAAACCCAGTACGATAATGTCATGCAGATTATACAGAACCAAAAATTTGCAACTCTCCTGATGATCAGGTTCTACCCTCATTATCACCTGAGTAGAGAACTGAGGTTTATTCTCAGCCAAAGGGGTAGAATCGATCCCCAGTAGGGGAATAGACTTCCGTAGGGGTATCAAGGGAAACCCACAACGTTTAGCAAAATCAAAATCCATCAGGTTAATAGCTGCTCCAGAATCAACAAAAGCCTGAGCAGAAAATGCAGGACAGAGAGCATATCAGGGTAACAGTTAATAAAAACTTAGTCTGAACACTACCCAAGACAACTGAGCGAGCAAAACGTCTTCCCCGCTTAGGGCAGACAGAAATAGAATGAGAGGCATCACCACAGTAGAAACATAACCCATTGCGCTTTCGAAATTCATGACGCTGTGCCCCAGAAACCACTCTATCACACTGCATGGATTCAGAAGCAGGTTCACAAGGCAACATTATTCCACGCATACCTTTCCGCTCACGCAAACGTCTGTCAATTTGAATCGCTAATGACATAGAATCATTGAGACCAGAGGGAACAGGGAATCCCACCATAACATCCTTTACATTATCTGACAGACCCTTCCGAAAAAGAGCTGCCAAAGCGTCGTCATTCCATTTGGTCAGGACTGCCCACCTACGGAATCTCTGACAGTATAACTCAGCGTCCTCAAGCCCCTGATTTAATGCCAACAAAGTTTTTTCAGCTTGATCAGATATATTAGGCTCATCGTACAATAACCCCAAAGCCTGAAAAAATGCATCAACATCACTCAAAACAGGATCCCCAGGTGTCAGGGAAAAAGCCCAATCCTGAGGATCGCCGCGCAGGAGAGAGATGACAATTTGAACCTGCTGCGCTGCGTTCCCTGAGGACTAGTGTTGAGCGATATTGCTCGATATCTAAAAATATCGTATCGAAATTGTATCGCCGATAGCACTAAATATCGTCGATATCCGATTCCGATTGCGGAAGTCCAATGTAAGTCTATGGGAATAAAATATCGAAATTAAAAAAAAACATTCTTGCCTTGTTGGTTAATTGTACATGAAGGAAAACAACAAAGACTAATGTAGAATGTATTGGGGGAGGTTGAGGAGACAATAAAGGCATACATGTTTAACCCAATGCATTGGAATAGCATTAATATATATTTTTTTGGAAATACGTTTGGATTGACTAACAAATTGACAATGTTGTTAACCTTTTTTCTATTTTGGCAAATATGTATGTTTCACAACTTCCATGCTCTTCACCTTTTTAACTTTTGCCAGTGCCACACTTTCTCCTTCATAATCTCAGCAGCAGCAGCAGCATCTTTCTCATCAAATTATTCTTCATCTTCACCTTCTTAATCTTGTTCTTAAACTTCTTGCTATTCATGTTTTTGTTTACATTACTCATATTGTTATTATAAAACTAATTAATCTTCTTCATATTCAAATTCTTCATCTTCTTCCTCTTCATCTTCTTCATCATATTCTTATTTGTGACAGAGATTCCTGTACTTGTAATCTGTAAAAGTATGAATTGTTCATCCTTCCGTTCTTGCTGTCACAAAAGATTTAAATTACAACAGTATTTGTCCGTGTTCAGTTTAGCCTGCAGCAGCAGGCATTTTCCAGGGGCACCACGAGGAGGAACGGACTCACCCCCATACACTGCTTAGTCTTCTTCTGCTTAGAATTTAGAGCATATATTTTGCTCTTCATTTTGGTCTTATACTTCATGTTCTTCTGTTTTTTGATCTTTTGCTTATTGTTCTTCTGTCTCTTGTTCTGTATCTTGTAGTTTGTCTTAACCTTCTTTGTCCTGTTGGTGATCTTCTTCTGGGTAATCTTTTATTTTTTCTTTGTGATGGTGTTCAGGCTGGTTGGCTTCATGCTCGTCGTCCTTGTTGTCGTCATCTTCTTCTGGGTGGTCTTTAATGTCGTCTAATTTCCGAGAAACAGCTGACGTTACTGGAACCCTGACGGGTATCAGATGGAGCAAGAGACAATGGAAGTAACGAGGACCAGCTGACTGTGCTGGACCCCGGACGGGTAGCAGAAGGAAAAGAGGAAATGTCACAACCGAGTACCAGCTGACGTTACTGTGACACGGTTACTAAGCAGGAGGTACTGTGCTCCAAAGCACTACCAAGGACCAGCAGACGTTGCTGGAACTTGGATACGGAGATGGAGGCACCTAGGCCAAAGGCACTGGGGAGAACCACTTGACGGTACTGGACCCCGACGGGTAGCAGAAGGAAAAGAGGCAATGTCACAACCGAGTACCAGCTGACGTTACTGTGACACGGTTACTAAGCAGGAGGTACCTGTGCTCCAAAGCACTACCAAGGACCAGCAGACGTTGCTGGAACTCGGATACGGAGATGGAGGCACCTAGGCCAAAGGCACTGGGGAGAACCACTTGACGGTACTGGACCCCGGACGGGTAGCAGAAGGAAAAGAGGCAATGTCACAACCGAGTACCAGCTGACGTTACTGTGACACGGTTACTAAGCAGGAGGTACCTGTGCTCCAAAGCACTACCAAGAACCAGCAGACGTTGCTGGAACTCGGATACGGAGATGGAGGCACCTAGGCCAAAGGCACTGGGGAGAACCACTTGACGGTACTGGACCCCGGACGGGTAGCAGAAGGAAAAGAGGCAATGTCACAACCGAGTACCAGCTGACGTTACTGTGACACGGTTACTAAGCAGGAGGTACCTGTGCTCCAAAGCACTACCAAGGACCAGCAGACGTTGCTGGAACTCGGATACGGAGATGGAGGCACCTAGGCCAAAGGCACTGGGGAGAACCACTTGACAGGTACTGGACCCCGGACGGGTAGAAGAACGCACCCATGAAAATGTAAGTTGACAGGACGCAAGCCGTCCGCAGTTACCGAATCACACAGTCCTACAGTGGGTGCTTATCCTATTGTCACAATGGAAACCGCCTTTATTTACATATCCCACAGCACACATAGGAATCACCTAAACTGCAGGCACCATAGAGTCGGCTAACCCGAATGCAACACGACAGCACAACTTATTGGAGGATAATTGACGTTCACACTGCCAGGAAACAGCTGTCGTGCTGTAACCAGGCTGGCCAGGAGTCAGTACCCCTGCCAATTACTTACGAGCAACAAATGGTGGTGTTGTAGCCCAGGGAGTACAGTTCAGGTGGTAGAAAGATGAACATAACAGGAGACATGGAAAACGTTGCCAAACAGTTATTTAATCTGAAAACGGACAGGCAAATTCAGGTGAGATCCATGCCTTGTTCATTTTCAGAAAAGTAAGCCGGTCTACATTCTCTGAGGATAGTCGCATGCGACGGTCTGTTACTACACCACCTGCAGCACTAAAGACACGCTCAGATAATACACTGGCAGCAGGGCAAGCCAGCACCTCCAATGCATACTGGCTAAGCTCTGGCCATGTATCCAACTTAGAGACCCAAAATTTGAAAGGGGAAGAGGCATCTGGGAGTACACTTAGAGGGAAAGCCAAGTAGTCTGTCACCATCTTACGGAAACGTTTCTTCCTGGTGACTGGAGCCGTCTCGGATGGTGTAGACCTTGCTGGCGCTGTCACAAAACTTTGCCACATTTGTAACATACAGTTCTTGCCCTGTGCAGAGGCGCTGCTTCTAATCCCTCTTGTTGTAGAGGTGTCTACACTGCCTCGACGCACAGAGCTGCTTTGTAAAGCAGTAGCAGCAGCAGCACCTCTCTCGGCTGGAATGTACAACAGTATGGATTGCACCAGTGTGTCTTGGTACTCCTGCATTTTACGGTCCCGGTTCACCGGTGTGATGAGGGTTTGTAAGTTGTCCCGGTAGCGAGGGTCTAGGAGGGTGTACACCCAATAATCTGACGTGCTGAGAATGTGGGCGATGCGGCAGTCGTTTCTCAGGCACTGAAGCAGAAATCAACCATGTGCTGCAGACTCCCAACTGGCCAACAAAGGCTGTCCTCTGGAAGAGGCGTCATCTCTGTCTCCTCTGCATCACCCCACCCTCGCTCTACATACTCACTAGAGCGTTGTGTACCTCCCTCTGTAGGGATTTCTTCCTCCTCCATTGACTCCTCCTCCTCTCCTCCTCACAAAGTGAGCCCTGCCCAGCCCTTTGTGAGGAACCACGTTGCGCTGACTGTCCTGAAGGTAATTGAATTTGTGACTCCTCATCCTCCACCTCTTTCAAAACCTCTTCCTTTAGTGCTTTCAGTGATTTCTGAAGCAGGCAGATAAGGGGTACAGTCATGCTGACTAGTGCATCATCTGCACTCGCCATCCGCGTTGAGACATCAAACGCACGCAAAACGTCGCAGATGTCGTTCATAGAGGCCCACTCAGTAGTGGTGAAGTGTGAACGGCGCAAATTGCGAGTTGATTGCGCCTGTTGCAGCTGATACTCCATTACTGCTGGCTGCTGCTCACACAACCGCTCCAACATATGTAACGTGGAATTCCACCTGTTGGGTACGTCACATATGATGCGATGTTCAGGAAGGCGAAATCTGACTTGCAGAGCTGCAATGCGCGATCTGGCCATGCTGGAACGTTGCAAGCGAGCGCACTCTAGGCGGACCTTGTGCAGCAGTGCATCAAGATCCGGATAGTCCCTCAAAAAACTCTGCACGACCAAGTTGAGCACATGTGCCAGACATGGTATGTGAGTGAGGTTGCCAAGGCCCAGAGCTGCCACCAGATTTCGGCCATTGTCCACACTACCAAGCCTGGCTGGAGATTAGCTGACAAAAACCACACATCGCTCTCCTGCTTGATGGCATCCCAGAGCTCCTGCGCTGTGTGGCTTCGATTCCCCATGGGAATTAATTTCAGTACGGCCTGTTGACGTTTGGCCACGGCTGTGCTCATATCGGTCGCAACAGGTAAGCGTTCACAGGTCCATGTGGAGGTATACCGTGACGGCTCGTGCAGCGATGATTCTGAGGAACTGGAGTAGGAGGAGGAATCAATGTGCACAGACTGGATTCCTGCAATCCTTGGAGTTGGCAGAACACGTACAGCGCCACTGGCAAGATCTGTACCCGGCTCCACAACATTGACCCAATGGGCAGTGAGGGAAAGGTATCGTCCCTGGCCATGGGTACTGGTCCACGCATCGGTGGTCAGGTGGACCCTGCACTGACGGCGTTTAGTAGCGCATGTTTAATGTTTCCCTCGACATGTTTTTGCAGAGCAGGGACAGCTTGCCTGCTGAAATAAAATCGGCTTGGCACATTATATTGTGGGACTGCCAATGCCATAAAGTTCCTGAAACTGTCAGTCTGCACCAGCCTGAATGACAGCATTTCAAGGGACAGGAGTTTTGCAAGGCCAGCATTCAGAGCCTGTGCTCGTGGATGGTTTGCCGAGTATGGCCGTCTTTTATCCCATGCCTGTGTTACCGATGGCTGTTTTTTGTTCTGGGAGTGTGACGATGACTGTGAACTTGCTGCAGTGGGTGGAATAACAGTTTCTCTATGGACAACAGTGACCGACGTTCTTCCATGGAGATCATGTGAGGAAGCCGAAACAGGTGTGTGAGAGCTGGAGGTAGAGGCTCGAACATGACCTAAAGATGTAGGTGCTGCTGTAGGTTGGCCTACATCTCCAGTGTGTCTTTGGAACTCAGCTACGTGCTTTGTCCGTACATGTGTCCACATATTTGTGGTATTCAGGTTCCTGATATTTTTACCTCTTTTAACTTTTTGCTTACACAGCTTGCATTGAACATAGCAAATATCATGTACAAGTCTGTCAAAAAAGGACCACGCAGTGCAAGTCATGGGAGCGCCAATTTTGACAGTTCTAAGAGAACTGCTCCCAACAGGTGCCAAACTGGAGGCTACAGGCAAGCGAGTCTGCAGCCTACCTCTCCCTCCTCTTTGTACCGCTGGGACAATCTCTTCCTCAGAGCTGCTCCCACCACCTTCCACGCCATGTTGGGTCTCGGACTTCATCATCTCCACTACCCTCTTCCAACACCTGCTGCTGTTGGATGGTCTGGGCAGCACCATGCTCCACAAAACCTGGCACCTGAGTCTCATCATCATCATAAGATGCGTTCTGCGGTGTGCTGTCCATCGACACTGGCTCACCCGCCTCTTCAGATTGAGAGAGACACAGCTGTTGCGCATCACTGCATACTCCCTCTTCTTCAAATTGCAGAATGCTGCTTGCCTGTGCCCGTGTTTGCGAGCCAACAGATTCTGAGAACAGAAGCAGAGACTCAGCTGGCTCCTGTACAGAACTCTCTGACTGCCTTGGCAATTTGACAGGCGGTGAACAGATAGATGGTTGCTCAACAGTGTTGTGTTCCTGAGAGGAGGTGGAAGGAATTGAAGTCGATGCATTGGCTGCCATCCAACCAACAACGGCTTCAATTTGTTCTTCCCGCAGCAGGGGGGCACGCCGAGCTCCTACCAAAGTGCGCATAAAGGAACGCTCACGGGGATAAATGGTGGATGCTGTGTCACTGAGGGTGGCAGCAGACACAGAATCCCCACGTCCTCTCCCTGCTGAAACTCCACGGCCACGACCACGTGCCTTACTCACTGACTTCTTCATCTTGGTAGATTGATAAAGAAAGTCAGAAAAGTTATAAGGCCTAAGTGTGGTTATTACGCAGAGATTTAAGTGAACACTGAAACACAACTGTTCACAATCTGTGAAAGGCTACTCCTTTGTCTACTTCTATAGTGTTTGCAACCAATGTATTGTATACGGATGGAAGCGCGTCACACTAATAGATTATATTTTAAATGGAATGGAGCAGAAACAATTGGAGATAAATGAAAAGGATGAGCCACTGAGACACGCTCAGCAGAGTACAAGCAGCAGTGCTTGAACAAGTAACTGGAGCGTGATGTGCACTCAAAAAATAAAAAACACAGACTGAAGTGAACACTGAAACACAACTGTTCACAATCTGTGAAAGGCTACTCCTTTGTCTACTTCTATAGTGTTTGCAACCAATGTATTGGATACGGATGGAAGCGCGTCACACTAATAGTTAAATTGCATGGAGCTGCAAGAATTACACTGAAGGAAAAAAAAAATAGTCTGTGAGTGACATGTGCAGATGCCTACAGACAGCGTTGCATGCAGAGCAAACTGCAGCGTCACCTGCACTCACACACACCTTGCAGAGCTGTTAAAACAACACTGCAGGCAAAAGGAAGCTTTACACAGCGGTTGGTGCTAGCCTGCCTACAGCACAGTACACTAAATCGCAATCTCTAAAGGGTATGCCACACTAAACAATATCGCTAACGGGATCGCTAAAAAACGTCACTATTTAGCGATCCCGTTAGCGATATTGTTCAGTGCGGCAGCTTCCAGCGACGAGCTTCCTGCTGTGATCTCGCTCGTCGCTGGAATCGCTCCGGACCCTATTTCATCGCTGGCGCTCCCCTGGGTAAGTATCTTATCGCTGTGTGGCACCTTTTCTTAGCGATTTAGCGGTACTTTTGTACCGCTAAAGTCGTTAAGAAGATCGCTAACGGCGATAGCGTCGTTAACTATATCGCTAAATGCGGCAGCATTTAGCGATATAGAAACAATCCCGCTAGCGATCTCATTAGTATGCAACGCTAACGAGATCGCTAGCGGGATAGCTTAGTGTGGCAGTACCTTAACTGTCCCTCAGAGTCAGCACAGCAGCGTTCTGTCCCTTACTGAATTCACAGCACAGTGACGCTAAAATGGCGGCGGCGCCTTTTATAGTGCATTGTGACATCATTTCAGCATCCAATCACAGCCATGCCATTAGTTAACATGACCGCAGCAGTACAGGATGTGCCCACACTTCTTAGGATTCCTCATTGGCTGACTAAAATCACATTGCCTCGCAAAGAATTATGGGAACTTCCGATTCCGGTATTCGATAAGACGAAAATATCGAAACGAATTATCGAAAGGCCGATAGAGCTAATATCGGCCGATAGCCGATATTTGCATTATCGTATCGCTCAACACTACTGAGGACTTAGATTTTAAGGCAAAAAACAATTTACAGTTATTTTTGAAATTCAGAAACTTAGCTCGATCCCCTAAAAACAAATCTGGCATGGGAATCCTAGGTTCCACAACAGGCAACCCAGCAAGATAGGTAGTAATACTCCGAACCTCAGTGGCAAGCTGATCCACACGGCCAGACAACCGTGCAAACTCCATTGAGAGAAAAGAAAAAATCCTCCCCAGCACCCAGAGATACAGAGGAAAAAAAAAAAATAATAATCTTGACAACTTTTTTCTTTAACAATATTTTTTTTTCCCTTCTGAGAGTACAATATAATTTTCAATTTGTTTGGCCGGTGATACTGTTATGTTTCGGTAGCTGAGGAGTACAGGTAAAAAAGGCAATACACCAGAGCAGTTGGAAACTATGAGATTGCAGTACCCTGACTAACCACCACAACTAGAGGCAGCCGTGGAGCGTTCCTACTTTGGTCCTAGACCCTCGTCACAGCCTGAGAAACTAACTACACCTAAAGATAGAAAGAGGAAAGCTATCTGCCCGGAGCAGATCCCCAAAGAACATAGAAAGCCCCCAAACATGTAATGGCGGTTAGACAAGAAGAAATACTGACACAGACAGAAAATAGTATGAGCAAACGTTGGGGCCCAAACTTACTAAATAGAAAAGGATAGGAAGGGCACTTACTGCAATCCCAAAAAACCCTGAAAAGCACCAACTCTACTAATTTCAAAAACACCTGAGATCACACGACCTCTACCACCTAAATTAGTTCTCTGGTGTAACCAAAATCAAAACAGCAGCCACTGAAAAAACTGGAAAAAGCAAATGTACAAATATCAGTGGCTGAACTGAACTGAGAGGGCAAAAGCCCCCAGAGGGGACCCTGAAGGCCCCCACAGAAGTGCAGGACAAAATGCAAAAATCAAGCACAAAAACAAAAAGAAGAAAATGTCTTATCTGTAAGCAGGAGATTCAGACACGACACAGCAGGCTAACAAGGAAACAGGAATCAAGGATTGAGACCAGAACAATTGATCACCGGCAACCCTGATGGGAAGGCGACTCCCTTATATAAGACCAGTCAGTAACACCTGATTCCCAATCCTCACAATCTTCACTGGACAGTCCAGTACCGTTTGTAACCACCAGAGGGAGCTTCTGCTCAGAACTCATTTCCAGCCTATTCACAACAGTCACTATTAGATCGGCATGGTGGCGGTCCGCCCTGTTCCACAGCGGCTCCCTTTCTCGGATCAGATCGATGAGGAGGTCAATGTTGATCCCCGCCTCCTCACCGTCAGAGTCGGGAGCACGCTGTGAAGCCTGTTAAAGAAAAAGAAAAAAAAAAACACATTAGACTCAAAACAACCCAAAAAAGTAAAGTAAAAATAAATAAATAAAAAAAAAAAATTACAAACAAAAATTTAAACAACCTAAAAAAAACAATTAAGAAGACAAAAAAAGGAGATCACAAAAAAATACAGTTACTTACACGATGGAGACCGCCGTGTCGCTCACGCCAATGACCCTGGGGGGCTCTTTGAGGACCTCTTGATCGAGCACCAGATTCAGAAGACTATAAAAAAAAAATTGTGCTTTGATGTAGGCATGTGTTGTGTGGAGTGTGATAGCTGTAATGATCTCTTTTATGTGTTGTCTGCAGTGTGATGTCTGTACTAAATTGTTTTCTATGTGTTTTGTGTAGTGTGATGCTGTATTTCTGCGATGGATGCAATAACCTTACAAATTGCGAGCCCACTCCAGGTATCTCTCCACCCCTTCGTTCTTCTTCTGGGAGCACCTCTTCAGCTTCAGATTCCAGTTATACAAAAAAATTTTGATTAATAGATATATATACATATACACATTTACAGGGGGGCATAGAAGAGCACTTATGTGACTATCAAAATAATACACAGGGCATCATTACTTTCTAGGGGTAAAATCTGGTCACTGTTTTCTAGGGCACTTGCACAGGGCATTAAGATTATCTAGGGGGCCGGGGGGGGGCGTGTCCAGCAGTGCATGGAGCAGGACGTGTAGTGAGGGAGCTCCTGTGCTTTTAGGCTCTAAAACTGCTCAAAGCGAGGAATTAACAGTGAAAAGAAAGCCAATTCCTCTGGACAATCAAGAAGGACCTGTGGAGAATGCACAGGAACAAAACCGGCAAAGGTAGAGGAATGAAAAGTCCAGTTAAACTCACTAAGTTCTTCCCTTCCCCTGGGAACTCACAAGATGGAGCTGAGAGAGGAAGATGCAGCGTCTCCCAGCAGTCGGATCTGAGGGTCCTGAAGCTCAATCCTGAGGTGAGCGTATCCCCTGCACCCCTGACAGGCACCCCGACAGAGCCCCGTCGGAGCAAAGGTAACAGGGAGGCGAGTGATTCCCTGAGGCAGAGGTGAGGCAGACATTATCAGCAGACACCCCTGCATTCCAGTCACAGCCACAGACATGGCTAGTACCACCAGGATCTGCAGAGAGCACTGTGACCTCTGCCCCAGTAACAGAGGCTTCCATGAGATTCCTATTGCTAGATTTAAAAGAATCTATACAAAAAGATCTGCAGAATGCCTTTCATAAACTACACATGGAGATCACCTCCATAGGGGATCGCACAGCACGTGTGGAAAATAAAATGGCGGATCTAACATCAGCATACAATGGCATGGTGGACACTGTATTATCTACAGAATCAGAGGTTGAGACACTTAAACTTAACTGGCGGACATTGAAGACAGATCACGCCGCAATAACATCCGTTTAAGGGGGATAGCGGAATCAGTTAAAGCAGAAAATTTAAAGGAATATTTGCTGGACTTTTTTTCCATTTTACTACCAGATGCTAACCAATCAGAGCTAGTGATTGAAAGAGCTCACAGATTGCCTAAACCAAAGGGACTCCCTCCCTCAACCCCAAGGGACACCATAATAAAAGTCCATTTCTACCATATAAAAGAAAAAATTATGGACGCAGCAAGAAAGCCGCCTCCATTACCGGAACGTTTTCACAACATATCTCTGTACACGGATCTGTCTGCGGCCACTCTCTCTAGGAGAAGAGAATTCCACAAAAGCACAAAAATATTGAGAGAACATGGAATACAATATAGATGGGGTTTTCCGGTGAAACTGTTAATCTCCAGGAATGGAACAAAAATGGTGGCATCAAACCCAGAAGAGGCAATGCAACTGTGCAAGGACTGGGACTTGGCGTCGACCGACGAGGATCCAGGCCAGGGAAGGACATCCCCAAGAAGAATCCAGGTAGAGTGGACCGCAGCACCAAGAACCAGACGCCGCCGTAACACTTGAGGATGTTAGTATGTGGGGGCAACCAGCTCCTATGTGCTACCTTATGTTTCTGGTTTGCACCCTCGGCTCCATGGCGGGGACCTGAACTTAAGATAAAAGGCGGGTGGAGATGTGAGAGGAGGAACAGGTTGTAGGGAGTGGGGTAAAAGGAGAAGGGGAAAAAGTTATAAAAAGTTATAATAATTAAAAAAAAAAAAAAAAAAGGGAATTTTCACTGAATTTAGCGGTAAGCGCTTGGTAATATATGTTGTATTAAGTTATACATGAGCCGAAGTCGGCACGTATTTTGGAAATTTTTACCCCAGGTAACTTTTTGTGGTTAGTATTGAATTTCTGTTACCTGGGTTCCCCACCTTTACTTGGGAACTCTTTTTCCTAAGTTATCAATCTTCCTGTACCTTCAGGAAGTAAGTTCTTTTTGTGTGTAAGATTGTTGTAGTGTTGGTTTTACTATGTTTTGTGTGGCTGTAGAAGATTTGCCTAACTATACCCGCAGAGTTACAGAACCCAGAATCCAGATGACATGTGAACATGAGAATGAGCGGATACTCAGGTATGCCCTAAACACATATACCGTATATACTCATGTATAAGCCGACCCGTGTATAAGCCAACCCCCCTAATTTTGCCACAAAAAACTGGGAAAACTTATTGACTCACGTATAAGCCTAGGGTGAAAAATGATTATGCCCCCATATGATGCTCCACAGATTATGCCCCCATATGCTCTACAGATTATGCCCAATATGCTCCACAGATTATGCCCCCATATGTGTTATGTTTCGGTAGCTGAGGAGTGCAGGTAAAAAAGGCAATACACCAGAGCAGTTGGAATCTATGAGATTGCAGTACCCTGATTAACCACCACAACTAGAGGCAGCCGTGGAGCGTTCCTACGTTGGTCCTAGACGCCTCGTCACAGCCTGAGAAACTAACTACACCTAAAGATAGAAATAGGAAAGCTATCTGCCCCGGAGCAGAACCCCAAAGATAATAGAAAGCCCCCAAACATGTAATGGCGGTTAGACAAGAGGAAATACTGACACAGAAAGAAAATAGCATGAGCAAACGCTGGGGCCCAAACTATCTAAATAGAAAAGGATAGGAAGGGTACTTACTGCACTCCCAGAAAACCCTGAAAAGCACCAACTCTACTAATTTCAAAATCACCTGAGATCACACGACCTCTACCACCTAAATTAGTTCTCTGGTGTAACAAAATCAAAACAGCAGCCACTGAAAAAACTGGAAAAAGCAAAAGAACAAAACTCAGTGGCTGAACTAAACTGAGAGGGCAGAAGCCCCCGGAGGGGACCCTGAAGGCCCCCAAAGAAGTGCAGGACAAAATGCAAAAATATAGAAAAACACAAAAGAAGACAAAGTCTTATCTGTTAGCAGGAGATGCAGACACGACACAGCAGGCTACAAGGGAAACTGGAATGAAGGATTCAGACCAGAACAATTGCTCACCGGCAACCCTGATGGGAAAATTACTCCCTTATATAAGACCAGTCAGTAACACCTGATTCCCAGTCCTCACAATCTTCACTAGCACCGCTTGTAACCACCAGAGGGAGCCTCTGCTCAGAACTCATCTCAAACCCATTCACAACAGTACCCCCCCCTTGAGGAGGGGTCACCGAACCCTCATTTGAGCAACCAGGTCGGTCAGGATGAGTTCTATGATACGCACGGATAAGTCTCCTAGCATGGATGTCCGAAGCAAACACCCAAGAATTGTCTTCCTGACCATAACCTCTCCATTTAACCAAATACTGGAGTTTCCGTCTAGAAAAACGAGAATCCAATATTTTCTCAACCACATACTCCAATTGCCCTCAACCAAAACAGGGTCAGGAGGCACAGCAGCAGGAACCACTGGCTCAACAAACCTCTTCAACAAGGACTTGTGGAACACGTTATGGATCTTAAATGTCCCTGGAAGAAGCAAACGAAAAGAAACAGGATTAATAATCTCCATGATCTTATAAGGTCCAATGAACCTAGGCTTAAATTTAGGAGATGCTACTCTCATAGGAATATTCTTTGAGGACAACCAGACCAAGTCCCCCACTTTAAACCGAGGACCATCAGTCCTATGCCGGTTAGCAAACTGCTGGGCCCTCTCCTGAGAGAGGGACAACCTCTCCACTACCTGGTCCCAAATCTGCTGCATACGCTCCACAACAGAGTCAACACCTGGACAGACAGAAGCCTCCGTCTGTCCTGAAGAAAATCGAGGGTGAAACCCAGAATTACAGAAAAACGGAGACATCAAAGTGGCAGAGCTAGCCCTATTATTAAGAGCAAACTCAGCCAAAGGCAAAAAAGAGACCCAGTCATCCTGATCAGCAGACACAAAGCATCTTAGATAAGTCTCCAATGTCTGGTTTGTTCTCTCAGTTTGACCATTGGTCTGAGGATGAAATGCCGAGGAGAAAGACAATTGAACACCCAGTTTAGAACAAAAAGTCCTCCAAAATCTGGAAACAAACTGGACTCCTCTGTCAGACACAATGTTCTCAGGAATGCCGTGTAAACTAACCACGTGCTGAAGGAACAACGGCACCAATTCAGAGGAGGAAGGCAACTTAGGTAATGGCACAAGATGTATCATTTTGGAAAACCTATCACAAATTACCCAGATGGTGGTCATTCTCTGAGAAACAGGAAGATCGGAAATGAAATCCATAGAGATATGGGTCCATGGTCTCTTGGGCACAGGCAATGGCATCAACAAACCACTAGAGCGAGAGCAAGGCTTGGAGCGAGAGTAAGTCCCGCAGGACTGCACAAACTCCCTGACATCACGAGACAAGGTAGGCCACCAAAAGGACCGACTAACCAAGTCTCTGTACCAAAAATTCCGGGATACCCAGCCAATGCGGAACAATGAATCTCAGACATCACACTCTTTTTCCATTGGTCCGGGACAAACAATTTTCCAACAGGGCAGCGCTCGGGCCTATCCTCCTGACACCCCTCCAGAGCAAGTCTCAAATTGGGCGAGATGGCGGAAAGAACTACACCCTCTTTCAAAATAACAGAAGGATCAGATAACTCAGGAGAGTCCGCAAGGAAACTCCTCGAGAGGGCATCCGCCTTAACATTCTTAGTGCCAGGAAGAAAGGAAACCACAAAATTAAAACGTGTGAAAAACAAGGCCCACCTGGCCTGTCTAGGATTGAGTCGCTTGGCAGATTCCAGATAGACCAGATTCTTATGGTCCGTAAGGACCACCACCTGATGTTTGCTCCCTCCAGCCAATGTCTCCACTCTTCAAAAGCCCACTTCATGGCCAATAACTCCCGATTACCCACGTCATAATTACGTTCAGTAGGAGAAAATTTTCGAGAGAAAAAGGCACAAGGGTTACTTTTAGAGGTCTCTGGATCTTTTTGGGACAAAACGGCACCTGCCCCAATTTCAGAGGCATCAACCTCCACCTGAAATGGCAGAGAAACATCAGGCTGCCGTAGAACAGGAGCAGAAGTGAATCTCTGCTTAAGTTCCTGAAATGCAGAGACTGCCTCAGGAGGCCAATTCACCACATCAGAACCCTTTCTGGTCAAATCAGTTAATGGTTTAACAATAACCGAGAAATTACCAATAAATTTACGATAAAAATTGGCAAAACCCAAAAATCTCTGAAGAGCCTTTAATGAAGTAGGTTGGACCCAATCACAGATGGCCTGAACCTTGACCGGGTCCATTTCAATAACAGATGGGGACAAAATGAATCCCAGAAATGAGATCCTCTGTACGCCAAAAAGACACTTTGATCCCTTCACATACAGAGCATTCTCTCTCAAAATCTGGAATACAGTTCGAACATGTTTCACATGAGAGTCCCAGTCATTAGAAAAAATCAAGATATCATCCAAATAAACAATCAAAAATTTGTCCACAAAATCCCTGAAAATGTCATTCATGAAGGACTGGAAGACGGAAGGAGCATTAGTGAGCCCAAAGGGCATCACTAGGTACTCAAAATGCCCTTCAGGGGTATTGAATGCCGTCTTCCATTCATCCCCGTGCTTAATGCGAATAAGGTTATACGCCCCCCTGAGGTCAAGCTTGGTAAACCAAGTAGCGTTTTTCACCCTGGAAAACAGGTCAGAAATCAAGGGTAACGGTATTGATATTTCACAGTAATATTGTTCAAGAGACGATAATCAATACACGGCCTTAATGAACCATCTTTTTTGGCCACAAAGAAAAAACCGGCACCTAAGGGTGAAGAGGATGGTCTGATATGACCCTTCTCCAATGATTCCTTGATATAAGACCGCATAGCGTCATGTTCAGGTACAGACAAGTTAAAAAGGCGACCTTTAGGGAATTTACTACCCGGCACTAATTCAATAGCGCAGTCATAGCTCCTATGGGGAGGCAAGGATGCAGATTTACTTTCGCTAAACACATCAGAAAAATCAAACAAAAAGTCAGGAACATCCTGAGCCTGGGGGAGGCAGAAAAAACAGGAGTGTTGGTATTAACACATTGGCAGCCCCAACTGGTTACAGACACAGATTTCCAATCCAAAACAGGATTATGAGACTGTAACCAAGGGAAACCCAGCACAATAATGTCATGCAGATTATATAGAACCAAAAATTTGCAGCACTCCTGGTGATCAGGTTCAACCCTCATTATCACCTGAGTAGAAAACTGGGGTTTATTCTCAGCCAAAGGGGTAGAATCGATCCCCAGTAGGGGAATAGACTTCTGTAGGGGTATCAAGGGAAACCCACAACGTTTAGCAAAATCATAATCCATCAGGTTAATAGCTGCTCCAGAATCAACGAAAGCCTGAGCAGAAAATGAGGACAGAGAGCATATCAGAGTGACAGTTAATAAAAACTTAGTCTGAACACTACCCAAGACAACTGAGCGTGCAAAACGTCTTCCCCGCTTAGGGCAGACTGAAATAGCATGAGAGGCATCACCACAGTAGAAACATAACCCATTGCGCTTTCGAAACTCATGACGCTGTGCCCCAGACACCACTCTATCACACTGCATGGGTTCAGAAGCTGGTTCACAAGGCAACACCATTCCACGCATACTTCTCCGCTCACGCAAACGTCTGTCAATTTGAATCGCTAATGACATAGAATCATTGAGACCAGAGGGGACAGGGAATCCCACCATAACATCCTTTACATTATCTGACAGACCCTTCCGGAAAAGGGCCGCCAAAGCGTCGTCATTCCATTTGGTCAGGACTGCCCACCTACGGAATCTCTGACAGTGTAACTCAGCATCATCAAGCCCCTGATTTAATGCCAACAAGGCTTTTTCAGCTTGATCAGTGACATTAGGCTCATCGTACAATAACCCCAAAGCCTGAAAAAACGCATCAACATCACTCAAAACAGGATCCCCAGGTATCAGGGAAAAAGCCCAATCCTGAGGATCGCCGCGCAGGAGAGAGATGATAATTTGAACCTGCTGCGCTGCGTTTCCTGAGGACTTAGATTTTAAGGCAAAAAACAATTTACAATTATTTTTGAAATTCTGAAACTTAGCTCGATCCCCCAAAAACAAATCTGGCATGGGGATCCCAGGTTCCACAACAGGCAACCCAGCAAGACATGCAGCAATACTCCGAACCTCAGTGGCAAGCTGATCCACACGGCCAGACAACTGTGCAAACTCCATTGGGAGAAAAGATCCTCCCCAGCACCCAGAGATACAGAGGAAAAAAAAAAAAATGCAACAAACAGAAAAATATCTCTGACAACTCTGACAACCTTTTTTCTTTCACAATATTTTTTCCCTTCTGTGAGTACCATACAATTTTCAATTTTTAGGCCGGTGATACTGTTATGTTTCGGTAGCTGAGGAGTGCAGGTAAAAAAGGCAATACACCAGAGCAGTTGGAATCTATGAGATTGCAGTACCCTGACTAACCACCACAACTAGAGGCAGCCGTGGAGCGTTCCTACGTTGGTCCTAGACGCCTCGTCACAGCCTGAGAAACTAACTACACCTAAAGATAGAAATAGGAAAGCTATCTGCCCCGGAGCAGAACCCCAAAGATAATAGAAAGCCCCCAAACATGTAATGGCGGTTAGACAAGAGGAAATACTGACACAGAAAGAAAATAGCATGAGCAAACGCTGGGGCCCAAACTATCTAAATAGAAAAGGATAGGAAGGGTACTTACTGCAATCCCAGAAAACCCTGAAAAGCACCAACTCTACTAATTTCAAAATCACCTGAGATCACACGACCTCTACCACCTAAATTAGTTCTCTGGTGTAACAAAATCAAAACAGCAGCCACTGAAAAAACTGGAAAAAGCAAAAGAACAAAACTCAGTGGCTGAACTAAACTGAGAGGGCAGAAGCCCCCGGAGGGGACCCTGAAGGCCCCCAAAGAAGTGCAGGACAAAATGCAAAAATATAGCAAAAACACAAAAGAAGACAAAGTCTTATCTGTTAGCAGGAGATGCAGACACGACACAGCAGGCTACAAGGGAAACTGGAATGAAGGATTCAGACCAGAACAATTGCTCACCGGCAACCCTGATGGGAAAATGACTCCCTTATATAAGACCAGTCAGTAACACCTGATTCCCAGTCCTCACAATCTTCACTAGCACCGCTTGTAACACCAGAGGGAGCCTCTGCTCAGAACTCATCTCAAACCCATTCACAACACATATGCTCCAGATTATGCCCCCATATATTCCACAGATTATGCCCCCGTATGATCCACAGATTATGCCCCCATATGCTCCAGATTATGCCCCATATGTTCCACAGATTATGCCCCCATATGCTCCATATTATGCCCCCAAATGTTCCACAGATTATGCCCCCATATGCTCCATATTATGCTCCCAAATGTTCCACAGATTATGCCCCCATATGCTCCATATTATGCCCCATATGCTCCAGATTATGCCCCATATGTTCCACAGCTTATGCCCCCATATGCTCCATATTATGCCCCCATATGCTCCAGATTATGCCCCATATGTTCCGCAGCTTTTGCCCCCATATGCTCCATATTATGCCCCATATGCTCCAGATTATGCCCACATATGCTCCATATTATGCCCCCATATGCTCCATATTATGCCCCATATTCTGCACAATTATGCCCCATAGTGTAGGCCTCATATGCTGCTGCTGCTGCAAAAAAAAAAAGACATACTCACCTCTCGTCGCTGGGGGCCAGGTGCCGGTGTCCTGAGCAGGCGGGGGTGTCACCGTTCGCTCAGGACCCCGGCACCTGAGATATTTACCTGTCCGTCGGTCCACAGCAGCGCACTGCTCCCTCGGTCCGACTCCTCTGTGTGTAAATGATCTGGCAGGGGGCGGGGCGCGCACTAACGACGTCATCGCGCCCTCTGCCTGATCATTTACACACAGAGGAGTCGGACCGAGGGAGCAGTGCGCTGCGGTGGACCGAGGGACAGGTAAATATAACTATACTCACCCCTCCGCCGCGCGTCCCTGCAGTGTCTCCTCTTCTCCCGGCGCTCTCCGCAGCGCTTCTGTCCTGCAGCGGTCACGTGCTACCGCTCATTAAAGTCATGAATATGTGCATATTCATGACTTTAATGAGCGGTGCCATGTGACAGCTGCAGGAAGGAGCCGGAGATCGTGGGAGAAGCAGGGGGGCTGCAGAGACCGCGCCGGTGGAGAGGTAAGTATGATCCGACACCCCTGCTTCCCCTCCCCCGCCGACCCCCATATATGACCCGCGTATAAGCCGAGAGGGGACTTTCAGCCCTAAATAATGGGCTGAAAATCTCGGCTTATACATGGGTATATACGGTATGCAAATTGCCTCTTCAAACAAAGAGGACTTGTACTCTATAGCGCCACCTATTGGAAGTAGTGATCCTACAAGTCACAATCAACCCTTTAACAAGTCTTGTAATATGACTTACGATAAAAGCCAAATCAGAATCTCCATTTGCAGACACGGTGTTTCGGACTATTGGTCCTCGTAAACACATATAAGCATTTTAAAAGGATAGAAAACACTTCTCCATATGTCAATTAAAATAGTTTCTATTAATGTTAAAGGGCTCAACTCCCCTTATAAAAGATCCATGATGTGGAAGGAGACATTCAATATGAAAGCGGATATTATATGTGTACAAGAGACACATCTCAATGAGCAGGATCTCTTTAGACTCAAAAACAAGCACTTTCCTCACATAATTTCTTCCCCAGCTCAAGGAAAAAATGTGGAGTGTCCATCGCCGTCAGGGACACGCAGGGCCGCCATCAGGGCATTACAGCCCTTACTAGTGTATGGGGCCCGCCCGGGCCCGGTGATTAGGGGGGCCCGCCCGCGCCGCCCGCCCCCCCAGCAAGCATCGCTGGCACTGCAGCCAGGCGAAGCGCAGCACTTCGCTGCTAAATATTCCCCACACTCTCTCCACTGTCCCGGGTCCCCCTCCCCACACAGAAACGCCCCTGGGCTGGCTGGCTGCTGGGCAGGCACTGTAGCTTGAAGCTACAGCCCGCCCAGGTGCATCAGCCAGCCGGACGTGACATCACACACTGCTCTGCTCCACTTCCTCATTCCAGAGCAGAGCGAGCAGCGTGCGTGCCACGTGGCTGGAAGCGGCGGCGGCGGACGGGGACCGGGACCGTCGGGACGTGCAGGCGACGGCGAGCAGCAGGGTGAGTAGTTTGTCCCCGGGGGGCCCAGCCAGCAGCACAGCCGCAGGGCCCGGCCCCAGCCACCAGCAGGGCCCGGCCCCGGCCACCAGCACAGCCACAGGGCCCGGCCCCGGCCACCAGCACAGCCGCAGGGCCCGGCCCCGGCCACCAGTACAGCCGCAGGGCCCGGCCACCAGCACAGCCGCAGGGCCCGGCCACCAGCACAGCCGCAGGGCCCGGCCCCGGCCACCAGCACAGCCGCAGGGCCCCGGCCACCAGCATAGCCGCAGGGCCCCGGTCACCAGCACGGCCGCAGCAGGGCCCGGCCACCAGCACACGGCCACAACAGGGCCCGGCCACCAGCACACGGCCGCAACAGGGCCCGGCCACCAGCACACGGCCGCAACAGGGCCCGGCCACCAGCACACGGCCGCAACAGGGCCCGGCCACCAGCACACGGCCGCAACAGGGCCCGGCCACCAGCACACGGCCGCAACAGGACCCGGCCACCAGCACACGGCCGCAACAGGGCCCGACCACCAGCACACGGCCGCAGCAGGGCCCCAGCCACCAGCACATGGCCGCAACAGGGCCCGGCCACCAGCACACGGCCGCAACAGGGCCCGGCCACCAGCACACGGCCGCAGCAGGGCCCCAGCCACCAGCACATGGCCGCAACAGGGCCCGGCCACCAGCACACGGCCGCAACAGGGCCCGGCCACCAGCACACGGCCGCAGCAGGGCCCCAGCCACCAGCACACGGCCGCAACAGGGCCCGGCCACCAGCACACGGCCGCAGCAGGGCCCCAGCCACCAGCACACAGCCGCAGCAGGGCCCGACCACCAGCACACGGCCGCAACAGGGCCCGGCCAGCAGCACACGGCCGCAGCAGGGCCCCGGCCACCAGCACACGGCCGCAACAGGGCCCGGCCACCAGCACACGGCCGCAGCAGGGCCCCGGCCACCAGCACACGGCCGCAACAGGGCCCGGCCACCAGCACACGGCCGCAACAGGGCCCGGCCACCAGCACATGGCCGCAACAGGGCCCGGCCACCAGCACACGACCGCAGCAGGGCCCCGGCCACCAGCACGGCCACAGGACCAGCCACCAGCACGGCCGCAGCAGGGCCTGGCCATCAGCACTGCCGCAGGGCCCATCCCCGGCCACCAGCACGGCCGCAGCAGGGCCCGGCCACCAGTACACGGCTGCTGCGGCTGTGCTGACCGGGCCTTGTCTGCACAGCCACAGCAGGGCCCGGCCAGCACAGCCGCAGCAGGGCCCGGCCAGCACAGGCATAGCAGAGCCCGGCCGGCACAGCCGCAGCAGGGCCCCGGCCACCAGCACACGGCCGCAACAGGGCCCGGCCACCAGCACACGGCTGCAACAGGGCCCGGCCACCAGCACACGGCCGCAACAGGGCCCGGCCACAGCACACGCGCAGCAGGCCCCGGCCACCAGCACGGCCACGGACCCGCCACCAGCACGGCCCACGGGGCCCCCACAGCACACAGGGCCCGTCCCCGGCCACCAGCACGGCCGCAGCAGGGCCCGGCCAACAGTACACGGCTGCTGCGGCTGTGCTGACCGGGCCTTGTCTGCACAGCCACAGCAGGGCCCGGCCAGCACAGCCGCAGCAGGGCCCGGCCAGCACAGGCACAGCAGGGCCCGGCCGGCACAGCCGCAGCAGGGCCCGGACCCGGTCAGCACAGGCGCAGCAGGGCCCGGCCAGCACAGGCGCAGCAGGGCCCGGCCAGCACAGCCGCAGCAGGGCCCGGACCCGGTCAGCACAGCCGCAGCAGGGCCTGGTCAGCACAGCCGTAGCAGGGCCCGGTCAGCACAGCCGCAGCAGGGCCCGGCCAGTACACAGCCGCAGCAGGGCCCGGCCAGCACACAGACGCAGCAGGGCCCGGCCAGCACAGCCGCAGCAAGGCCAACATCCACCCCACGCCACGCACCACCAACAGGGCCCAGGCCAGCGTCCACCAACAGGGGCCCTGGCCCCTGGGGACCCTGTTGGTGGATGCTGCGGGCCCCTCCTGCCTGCCCTGGGGCCTTGTTGGAACGCTGCGTGCGGCCGGCCCCCGAAACAGGGGGGGCCGGCCGCACGCAGCGTTCCAACAGGGCCCCAGACCAGGGAAGGCAGGAGGGGCCCACAGCATCCACCAACAGGGTCCCCAGGGCAATCAGGAAGGGCCCGCAGGGCAGGCGCAGCATCATGATCCAGCAATAGGGGCCCTGGGGCCAGGGCAGGCGGGGGCGGCCGCACGCAGCTTTCCAAATGGGCCCAGGGCAGGCAGGAGAGGCCCACCGCATCCACCAACAGGGTCCCCAGGGTAGACAGGAGGGGCACGCAGCATCCACCAACAGGGGGCGGGGGGGCAGCCGCACGCATCATTCCAACAGGGCCCAGGGCAGGCAGGAGGGGCCCTCAGCATCCACTAACAGGGCCCCCAGGGCAGGTGGGGGGGCCGTCCCAGGGCAGGCAGGAGAGGCCCGCAGGCGCAGCATCCAGCAACAAGGGCCCCAGGGCAGGTGGGGGGGCAGGAAAGGCAATAGATTTCCAACAGGGCCCCAGGGCAGACAGGAGGGGCCCGCAGGCGCAGCATCCAGCAATAGGGGCCCTGGGGGCAAGGGGGGCGGCCGCACGCATCATTCCAGCAGGGCCCAGGGTAGGTAGGAGGGGCCCGCAGCATCCACCAACAGGGCATTCAGGGCAGGCAGGAGGGGCCCGCAGCATCCACCAACAGGGCCCCCAGGGCAGGCGGGGGGGCCATCCCAGGGCAGACAGGAGGGGCCTGCAGGCACAGCATCCAGCAACAGGGGCAGGGGGGGCCGGCCGCACGCATCATTCCAACAGGGCCCAGGGCAGGCAGGGGGGCCTACAGCATCCACTAACAGGGCCCCCAGGGCAGGACACAGTGTAAAAGATAGAAGTTAAAAGAAATAAATAATTGTAAAATTATATATAAAAAAATCAATATTCCATCATTAAATCAATCTTTGAATAAAAAAATCTAAACACTAAAAGTACACATATTTGGTATCACCACCGCGTCCGCAACGACCCAACCTATAGAATTGTCCCACTAGTTAATCCCTTTAGTGAAAACTATTAAAAAAAGGCAAAAAAAAGCTTTATCATACCGCTGAAAAAAAAGGGTAATAACACGCAATGAATAAGATGGATATAAATAAACGTGGTACCACTGAAAACATCATCTTGTCCTGCCAAAAACAAGCCGACATATAGCTCCATCACTGGCAAAAATATAAAAAAGTTATAGCTCGCAGAATAAAGCGATGCAAAAATAATTATTTTTATATAAAATAGTTTTTATTGTATAAAATCGCCAAAACATAAAAATAAGATATAAATGAGGTATCGCCGTAATCGTACTAACCCGAAGAATAAAACTGCTTTATCAATTTTACCACGCGCTGAACAGTATAAATGCCCCCCCTCCCCCCAAAAAAAAGAAATTAATTCATTGCTGTTTTTGTTCATTCTGCTTCCCAAAAATTGGAATAAAAAGCGATCAAAAAATGTCAGTTTCCCCAAAAATGGTACCAATAAAAACGTCATCTCGTCCCGCAAAAAATAAGACCTCACATGACTCTGTGGGCCAAAATATGGAAAAATTATAGCTCTCAAGATGTGGTGATGCAAAAAATTTTTTTACTATTAAAAGCGTCTTTTAGCGTGTAACAGCTGCCAAACATAAAAACCCGCTATAAATAGTAAATCAAACCCCCCTTTATCACCCGCTTAGTTAGGGAAAAATAATAAAATAAAAAATTTATTTATTGCCTTTTAACCATTGGGGTTGGAGAGCTATAGTTAGGGTAAGGGGTGTGTTGGAGTTAGAATTGGGGGATTTCCACTGTTTAGGCACATCAGGGGCTCTCTGAACGCGACATGGCGTCTATCTCAATTCCAGCCAATTCTGCGTTGAAAAAGTCAAACGGTGCTCCTTCCTTTGCAAGCTCTTCCATGCGCCCAAACAGTAGTTTACCCCCACATATTGGGGTATCGGCATACTGTGGACAAATTGCCCAATAACTTTTGGGGTCCAATTTCTCCTGTTACACTTGTGAAAATAAAAAATTGGGGGTGAAAAGATCATTTTTGTGAAAACTTTTTTTTTTATTTTTACGGCTCTACATTATAAACTTCTGTCAAGTACTTGGGGGTTCAAAGTGCTCACCACAGATCTAGATAAGTTCCTTAAGAGGTCTACTTTACCGTAGCATTTAGTGACTGTGGGAACATACCCTAAAGTGTTTTGGAAAGATTACTGCTATAAAAGTGAGTAACATAAATAAATGGGGTGATCACCCCTTTACTCTTGACTCCTATTTTATTTATTTTAGTTCTTTTACATAATCACTTAGTTACGTTTTGAGGTGTATTTATGTTCTATAATTTATAGGTTTTTAATAAATACCATTAAAGATAATTTTTGGTAACGTATACTCCGTGATTATATATGCTCTAATATAAACTTTCCATTTATTTGGTGGGCAGGCTGAGACGACCATTAGATTCTTCTTGACTGGGTGGTGGCGCGGCGACAACATCGGCTGTGTGAGTAAATAACAAGTTCATGTATTCGTTTGTCCACTATTTCAGTACGTGATTCTACTTATATATACATTACTATTGATGAGTCAAAGGGGGGGAGGGGTAAGGAATGATTGTATAATTATTCCTTCCCCCTTCCCCTTCAACTACCCAATAGCAATGTATATATAAGCTACTGGATGATCCTGACCTGCTGGAAAACCAAATGAACAATTATAACATCAGGCAGTAGTGCTCAGGATAATCCAGTAGCTTATAAGTTTTGTTTGGGGTTTGAAGGGGGGTGAGGAATTATTGATGGAAGTGAGTATATATGATTGGGAATAATCTTTATTATTATGGCAGTGTAATTTTTGAAAGGGGAAATCACTCTGCGCTCGCACAACAGTGCATGGACTGGGCGCCAATCTCCTTACCAGGATCCTCATACATGCTGTGAGGCTGCTGAGTTCAGGTCAGGAGACCCACGGCCGGCCCATGCAATGTGGTCCAAGTGCAGACCGATATTCACCAATGGTTCCTCTAGTCTAGCATGTCTGGGGACTGCACCTGTATCCGTGAAGCAAACGCGCTGCCAGCCTGCCGTGGATCCATCAAGGTGCACACATTTTATTTAGAGCCGGTGTCTCTATGCTTGTTTTTTATTTTTTCCATCACTGGAGTGTTGCTTTAAAATGACTCTGTCAGCAAAAAATGACTGTTCAAGTCCAGGTGCTTGGTGCTTCACAGTGGGCAATCATTGAAATACATCTTCCCACCTGCTTGGTTTTCCTCTGTCTCCATCCTTCTCTGTTGATATGAAGCCAGAGCTGTCTATTGAAGGAGAGGGGATGGACATAGAGGGAAAACAAGCAGGTGGCAAGGTGGATTTAAATGATTGGCCTCGATGTGAAACAGAATGTAGGGACTTTTCACTTTATGCTGACAGAGTCCCTTTAAACCTAAGTTCCCTCTCATACCGTCCAACATATCAATTTTCAGCATCACTCTGGTATTTCGGTGCCATCTTGTAAGCGCAGTTTCTGACTGGCTGGAAATCAGAAGCTATGTCTTAAGTAGAGTTGAGCGAATTTCTTTGTGTCCCTGCTTATTCAGCAAGCTGATAGCGCTTACCGATTAACTGCGGCAGTAACCCGGATACCTGGAGCGCTCCCGATCAGCTGTTTGGCGCCACAACTGCATGCGTCGCGGCTGTGTGACAGTCACAACACATACATGGAGAGCCTGTGTGTTGAGCTCTCCTTCCATGTACTGTGACACATGCAGCTGTGGTGCTGATCAGCCAGCACTCTCCATGTATCCGGGTTCCCGCTGTAGCTTATTCGGTAAGCGCTATAGCTTGACGAATAAGTGGGGACCTGAACAAATTTGCTCATGTCTAGTCATTAGCTCTTAATGCAAGTATATGAGAGCTTCAACAATGTTCTCATAGATTAGATCTGGTCATGGTGTTACGATATTTATCTATGTGGTGTAGTCATGGTGTGATGGTATTTGTCCTTTGTATGTAGTATTTTTCGGCCACTATGTAGTGGTAATATATGATCTGTTCAGGAATTGGTGGTATGTATCCCTTGTATGTGGTATTTTTTGGTCACTGTGATGGTAATATGTGATCTGGTCATGGTGTGGTGGTATTTGTTCCTTGTATGTCGTATTATTGCTCTTGGTATAGAGAATACTGTGATATGTATGGAGGTCACTTGTTATGTGATAGCAATAAAGGCAATTCTTTATTTCCAATAAAGATTAATTACTTGAGCATGATTTAACCTCTCCGTGTCATATGACTATTAGACAGTATCCCTTGTTCTGCTGTGACGTGGCGCTTCCCACTTACCTCTGTCCACAGACCTTTGCTGGCTCCATGAATCCCTCTCCTGGAACCAGGGCAGAAATCA